>JZKD02S2068786.1:12181-40832 GCA_000966675.3 Picea glauca | reverse complement strand
TTTTACTCCAAAAAAAAGTGGGAGTGCTACCAAGAGCACCACTTTTCAATTTAAGGGTTGATTTTAAGATTTTAAGTGCAATAGTACCAATTGTTGAGTCCATGGTTTCAAAGAAGTTGCAATATTTGTGCCATGACTTTGATGTGTAGGTTATAGGTGAAGCAAATTCTACCCACTTTAAGGATGAATGTGTCTTATTCATTCATATTGTAATCACAAGTGATTCGATATTCAATTGGGTTTCAATTTTATCACATTCAATGAAAGGAACCATTGAGAAGACTAAGAAGCCAAATACTAAGATACTTCCTAGTTTTTGCAAGCAATGCCCTAGATTGACTGAGGAAGTTGTTATCTTTTGGAGAAGCATTGGAAGTTGGTATATGAAAGAGGATCACACTTATCTCAAAATATATGGATTATTTTCCCTCCTCGTCTTTTTCCTAAGCATGTCCAAAATAAGATGACACTATGAGAGATATCATATCAAACTATCCTCCACAGTTTCAATGTCTCTTTAGAAAAAAATTCTAGGAGAAAAGGATTCATTCCTTATAATATGTACATTGGACATTATGGGTTGAGTAACTCCAAAAAAGCAAGATAAGAATCAAATGTTATGTTGGAGTACAAACTCCCACAAGGTCAATTCAGGAGGTATGATCCCGATGAATTAGTTTTAAAACATAGCCTATATGTTCTTGTGACCTAGACATTCCCATGAACAATGGGATCATGAGTTGTATTTTGAAAATGCCATTTATTTGGAATAATTTCAACATATATTTAAACCCAAAGATCAAACTTCAACACATGCTACAACTTTTGAAGAGCAAGCAAGGCAAGAAGTTGAAATTGCAAAGAAGAAGTTTCTTGAAATTCAGCAGTTGAAGAAGAAATAATAGGAGCATAAAATCAAGGCAACTAAAGTAGAGAGAGTGAGGTTAGAAAAATAAGAGAATGAAAAAAAAGTAGCAACAAAATTGGAAAAGAAACTAAAGGAAGAAAAAGACAAAGAAGAAGCTACAAAGGATAAAAATCAAGAAGATAAACAAGAAACCAATCTAAAAAATGATAAACAAGACATTACATAAGCTATAGAGTAGTCCCTGCAACAATAACCCCAAACTGAGTAACCCCCTATTGACAATTTAATTTATTTAACTATGAAGGATTTGATAATCTTAAAATAGGGTATAAATTTAGTTAGAGATGGGAAAGAAAAAGGTATTTTGATGGAATAGATAGCTACTCCTAGCAACTTGGAAAATATTTTAGCATGGGGTGTTCAGAATATTCATTATCCTATACATGACATAGAAAAACTAGAATTTATTGCTTATAATAAGAGAAAAAAAAGACAATTGTAAAGAAAACTCAGAGAAAAAGGAGAATTGATCTTGATAACACCGCGATTTGCACAAATGAGGAGTGAGTAATAGATACAAAAAGGGGAAAACTAATATAACTATTATAAGGTAGACTTGATATCATACATGCTACTTTGGATAAAGCTCAATCAAAAGTTGTATATGTGTAGAATCTATAAAACAAAATTGCTTTGTTAGAAAATCATGTGAAATATTACAAATATGCATAGGGTTTAATAACAGTTTTCATAAAGCATGTTTTGGAGGAGAATGAATCTAATGTGAAAATCAGATAAGATTTTTATGATAAGGCCTTTTATCTACAAGAATTAAGTTTACAACTTTCCATTCTATATAAGTAAAATCTTATGTGGAAAGAAACCCAAGAGAAAACTCAAGATCAATTAGAATTCATCAAATAGATCCATAAGCATATGAAAGGTGAATCTCACAATATCATAATTCTGAGTAAATAAGAGATATATGGGATTGAACAAGATCTAATCTACTGGTCGAGAGTATATCATGAAGTTGAGAGGTAGATAGAGGATGAGTTGTTTTGTATCAAAATTTAGGATTTTATTGAAAACACCACCATTCAATGCAAACTCCCTTCTCTTGGCCTACTTGAAATTTTTCATCCAGTTGATCAAGTGTTGCAAATATTTGAAAAGTTACTCAAGCACCACAAGTTAGATGTTCAAGGGATATTGAATATGGAAAAATTCCATATTAAATTTTTTTTAAGTTGAAGCTAAAAAGTTAGCACAACTTAAATATTCCTTTCCCAAAGTTGAAAAATATATTAAAAGTTTTTCCAGGATATTACCAGCTTTGAGGGCCCCAAGAAGGTGACATATTTTTCCCCATATTGATTTATGTTAAAATTTATTTGAACAATGGGAAAACATGATAAAGAAGTAGTTAGAAACCAAACCCCTAGTTCATCTAAGGGATGAGACATAAGTTGGTTATTGTAACCAATTTTCAAATTGTATTTATAGAGGAAATTAAGAAGGAGAAAATGGCTCTTTTGTGTTGGAAATGTAATCCATTAGGGTTACTAACTTGATGGAATGTGAATATTCAAGTTATAGGAATGGTACTCAGGAGTCCAAGGGACCTCTTGGAATACAAATCCAAAGGTCAGAACTCATGTACTCACACATGTATCATATCAATAAAAAAATTCAATTCACGCTTATCTAAATTGGTGTGCACCCAAAAGTGGGATCAGAGCATCTTAGTTCTTAGGCTTGAATTAATCTATGGTAGTTTTCCATAGATGAGTTACCTCATGCATAAATGTATCTTCCTATCATGGGTTCACAATTTGGTGTCATATCTGTTGAACTTTCTATCTTCTTGATTCCATGTGCATGAGTCTGTCATCCTTCGTCTGTCTATCTCTACATTGTCTACCATCACTCAAAAAAACATCTTATGTTATGGTTTTTCCATTACTTTTCCACACAAAGCTAGGGTTTCTATTTATCGATTAGATTGACATGCGATTAACTAGCCATCAATCCACCTTTGTTATCACACCCTCTTTCTTTGCTTGGTGTAGACGAGGTTTGAATCCTTTCCACCTCTGATTGCCTCTGAACCCTTCTCTCTTGATTCAAATATCCACCTACTTATTTTTTGATCTAGATTTCAGGAATTTGATTATATTTTACTCACTCGGTTGTCACCTTGAATTCCCATTGTCTCTTCTCCTCACTTTTGATGCCAACATCGTTGGTCTCGCCCACTTCCAATACTGATATTATGATCATTGAATGAAGAGACGTGTATATCGAACATTCTCATGAGCATTGAAGATCGAATCAAAATACAAGACCATATTTCCCAGTGTGTGTTATTTAGTCATTCATTTTCCCTAGATGTGATGGTTCCTTTGACCATGATGTAACATCACCCAATTATCTTGGGTTATTATGATTGGGACCTTGAAATTGATGTCAGAAACCCTCGCATGCCTACAATTGAAATCTCTATGTGTGAAGAAGGGACTAGATCTAGCTAGGAGTTCTCTACACTCAATGCAGACAGGACTGACTTGCAGAAAGATAAGGAGAGAGAGAGAAACCATGATCTGAGGTCAAATCGTGAGCCTCATGTTGTTGTGCAAACAAGTGATGCAAATATTCAATCAATGGAGAAGATAAAGAGTAGAAATACTTCCAAGATTCCACAATCTAGGTGAAAGGATTGCAAAATTTGGTCAATGCATTCAACCCCTTGAAAATTTTATTGGAGAAATAGATCACATGGTTCCTGACTATATCATTGTGAATCCATTGATAATGAATAGTAATTTTATTGTTCTCATTTCCTCTGACTGGTGAGATTTTATTTATGATAACAATATTTAATTGCAGTCAATTTTTCATGATCAAAAGTGTAAGATCAGAAGCATATGCTACAGTGGCTAGCTTGACAAATTGTTTGCTCTTTGGAATTGGTTGATGTAGGTATGAGACTTCTTATGTTTTTATTTGGCCAATAATCATTAATTTATTGGTGGATTGGTTTTACATTATGGATTGGTGGAATATTTATTCATATATGTAGGCATTAGCTTTCCATCTCGTTCTCAATGACATTATTGGCTCGAACAACTGCCTCTCTACACAGTTGCTCTCATTTTGGCTTACAGGGATCCAATTGTAGTGTCACTACTCACATTGTTTGTTTCTTCTCGGAACTACTTTTGAGTTTATTGCTTCATAAGCATCATATATTTGGCCACAATTTACCTCATGAATGACCCTTATAGCACCCCCATGGCATTCTTCTTCCCTCAAAATATATTCTTTAAGTCGAACCTCCATCCTCTCTACCTTGTCACACTATATATATGTATATTCTTATATGTCCTTTCAACCTCATGTAGTACAAAAGGATTTCCATTAATATAAATTGCAAGTTCTTCTCTCATATTATGCCATAAAATAGGTCGACTCCTCTTTGTGCCTCTAATTATCTGAATAATAGCTCACATACCATCAACAATCGAGTTAGATACAACATAAATAGAAAATCCAGATACTTCTCTGAAGTTGTGATCACCCTCAACTCTTTATGTTTTGGTAGCGAGGACAATGATCGCTTTTAAGAACAGTCCTCCTTCCAAGAAGGGGGTCCAAAGCATGTCATTATAGCTTGTCATCATTTCCACTTGTCATCAAACAACACATTAAACCTTGAAGATTAATTCAACTATGGAATCAAGGTGTACTTGGAAATAGTCATTTTGTAAGTTTACTTTTACTTTTTGAAATTAAAGTTTAACATTGCTTTGTAAACAAGTGCATTTTCGGTAGAAGTCAACACCCTACATTTGTTGAGCTTCATTTTCTGAATTTGCATCTTATTATTAAAGGGTGGAGTTGCAAGAAACCATGTGAGGTTTGAGATATGGCTCAAATTGATGAACTATTAGAGTTATCAAACACTCTAATACTCTCTTCTGTGGAAAATATAGTCACAATCGACAAAGCAACTCTACATTTTGTTGTAACTTGCTTGTAAGTTTCGTAAGATGAAGTAGCGTTGCTTCAAACTCAGGCCCATATTTTTCATGATGCACTTGAATGCAAGAATCTTTGGCATTCTGAATTATTCATCGTTCAGAACAAACCTCTTTTCGGAGAATATGATGATGATGATGATGATGATCCATATCAACAGCCAGTGCAGAAGCAACTCAGTGAGACAGCTTCATATTCAAGTAGAGATGAAGTTTAGCTTTCTCTTTCCAAGCCGGTCATCAGATCTTGGGAATAAATCAGAGACAAAAAGCACTAAACAGGTATTGAATATGAAAAGGAAGTCACATTTCATATTCCTGATTATACCAAATTGATCTAGTTCTAGAGTGTTGAATTACTACAATAAGGTTCATATTCACCTACTCCAGTTCAAGAGTAGATTTCAAAATGCCAACATTGTCAGTGAGTTGGCCACATTGAAGATCAGTGCTTTGATCTTCATCTTTGTGAGCATTGTGGAAAGTAAAATCATCCTTTTGACATATGTTACAAACACAAGAAATCTGTAAGAGTAAATAACCACTATGGGTGGATCATTTCTTGGTGATGGTCATCAACATTCAAGAAGATATATCGGTCATACCGATGAATTCATTCATGAGTAATGGCGCATCTTGCAGTGGATATATTTGCATCTTCTCACCTTGTACCTGACAAGGGGGGATAACATCAATGATTGACAATCAAGCTTCAAGTTTCAAAGTCCTATTAATTGAGAAGTAACATATGAGTGTGACAAGTGAGCATTATTTGTTTAGTGGTCATCCAAAACCATGACATTGGTTTTTGGATTTCCTTAAACTACCACTTAGTAGAAGAATTCCAACTTCTACTAGACAACGGTTTGTAGTTTTCCTTAAACCTCCACTTGGTAGAAGACTTTCAACTTATGCTACAAAATAGTTTATGCTCATCTTTAAACTAGCATTTGAGAGAACTTCCAATTAGAAAAAGAAATCAACTTCAGCTTCTAGCTAACTTAGGAAATCTTCCAGGAACCATTGAGCCTTAGAGCCAAGTTCCAGAGTTTGTGGTCATCAGTAAACCACCAGATTGGTTTGTGGTCTTCCTTAAACCACCATCATCATTTAGTAGAAGATATCATCTTCTACTAGCCATTTGGTTTGTGGTCATCCCAAAACAACCATATTTAGAGAGCACATTCAACAATTGACATATGTCCACTTCCAAATTTCATCTCTCTTCTCAGACTCACATACATCCCTTCAGATTAAGAGGGGGAATGTAGGAAATGTAATTCGTTATGGTTACTAACTTGACAAAATGTGAATAGTCAATTTATAGGAACGATCATTGGGAGTCCAAGGGACCTCTTGGAATACTAATCCGAAGGTCACAACTCATGTACTTATACGTGTATCATATCAATGAAAAAATTCAATTCATGCTTATCTAAATTGGCGTGCATCCAACATTTTGGAAAATATTTTTAATGTGATTGTTTTCTAAAGATTCTTTCTGATGGTCTAATTAATATTGAGAAGCCAATCAATGGCCAAGCATTTTATCATTGCAAAAATTTGTTCATGTCTCTGGTGGGTTGTGGATTATTCTATAACTCATCTTAATAGCACAGATGTTCTATAAGAAATTTAATTTTCTCCATTTCAGACTATTTTGGAGAAATATTAATATTTCTTCTATTTCTTTCCTCAACAAATATAAATCTTTTGGTTTGAAAATAAATTATGTATTTTAGGTTAATACTTTTCCTTTTTATTGGAAGATCTATTATTTCATCTAGTAAATTTCAATGGAACTAATTCTCATATTTCTTAAAAATAAAGTGATAGTCAATTATGTCTAGTGAGTTACCTCTTAGGGATTTGTATCTATTTCAAGCATTATTAAATAGTGAGTTTTTTTCTTTCTTTCTACAAATCTAATTGAAAATGATAAAAAGAATCATAATAAACTTAAATCTCATCAAAAAAAATTTGAGCCATAAATCCAAAATATTTTTCTACGCCAAACATGGAGTCTAATTGGGCCTCTTTTTTGGGTTAAACCACTATTGTTGACACTTGGGTATTTTCCCCCATCAATACAACTCTACCTCTAGTTCCACCTAGATCACATCCCAATCAATCATATGATTAGGATCATGTACATATTTCTTAAGTAAGGAAATATGGAAACATCATGAACTTTAGTTTAGAAGGCGATGCAAATTTATATGTGACTGGGCATATGCTATCAAGGATTCCAAACAGCCTATGATATATAGGTGCTAGCTTGTTACAATTTCCAAGATTCAAGGAAATATTCCTTGGTCTCACTCAAAGGAAAACATGATCCCCAACATGAAATTATCTATGCACTCTATTTCTATCTCCATAATTCTTTTGTCTATCTTGGGATGCCTTCAAATTCTACTTGATTTTAGCAATTTCCCTTGAGCATTTATATCCCAAGCATAATTCTATTTATTGGATTATCCTAGCTCATTTGTATTCTACATCTTCTACCATATAAAGTTTCAAATGGGATCATTTTCATTGATGCATGATTCCCATTGTTAATTCACACTCTACCTAGTATAGATAATTCCCTCATTTGGATGGTTTGTCCATCACATACATGTGGAACATGTCTTCAATAACTTGATTTACTAATGCAGGAGCATCGCCGGCATCGTCAGCGAGCACATGTGGCAGGAAATCTCAGCTCTCGAGAATCATTTCAGAATCTCAAACGCTGGGAGTTACTGCAAATCCTTTGGGGAGCTAATGAAGAACATAAGTAGATCAAACGCTTGGAGGTGGAATGATCATGAGCAATCAAGGAGTTTCACTCCGAGTCTTGAATGTAACTGAACTTAGGTAGCAGTTAGGTTTTCATTTTGGAGGTAGATGAGTAGTCGGGAGGAACCCTAAGGACCCTCTGAGTTAAATATAGGTTTTGTATGCCCAAATGAGGCTGTTGCGAGTTAGTAGGAATTTTTTGAGTTTTAAGTTATTGTTTTGATATTAGTTGTAGCCATTTTAATTTTGAATGAATATGACACAGGAAAATTCACCCAAATGTATAGTATTGTTACTGCTTGCAATTCTATGTTATTGGATTTTCATAAATGAATGAATTTCGTTATGAATGGGTGAAACTGTGAATGTCAATATAAGTTTCAATTCTTTCTCTTTTGTTGAGCAAGTGCAAGGTCTGCACACCAAACACAAGGAGTGCGTTGACAGGATTTTTTTCGATTATGAAGCTCAGAAGAGATAGCACGAAACTTTCCCTTTACAAAGAGTGCAAAGCGACTGTTGCAGGGCATGCACAGTCACCCGCAAGAACTAAGTCTTGTGTAAGAATCTACTGCAATGAGTGCACAAATCTGGAAGCTCAGGAGGAGGAGCTACAACAACTGCTAGATTGACTGCAGAGAGAAATCTGGTTCGTCAAATCAAAGTCCAAACAGGAGGAACGCGCATAAGGGGAGAACAGATATCGCTCGTTGGATCTAAATGTGAAGGACCAACAGTCCTTGGATCCAAGTAAGGTGCACGTATCTTAACCCTTTGAAAGTGCACAGGAGAGGCAGAATCACGAAATCGCAAAATTCTAAAGTCTATCAGAATCGTCCATCAAGAAGGGACACATGGCAAGAGATCAGTGTTTCGTTGAGTTCGCAATCAGGGGAGCCAGAGGCAGGAGTTGTGAAAACTCGCGAAATCTGAAATCACGCGGCCATCTGGACTGTCGGACCTCAGAGAGTTAAGGACCATTGATCTGATGCGAGGAGATTTTGAGAAATCAGGGATCGGGAGAAGGGAGGTGAGCAATCCTCCAACTTCGCGAAACGCGAAGGAGACAGTAGGACCGTCATATCATATGGATTTTGGACCATTGATCTGACGTGCATGGAGCCCAAATTTCAGGTTTCGAAAATTGGGAGGATGAGCAAACAAACCTTCCAAGGGCATGAAACGTGAAACTATGAACTGCTCGAGTGGTTGGGCCCAAGTCACAGCGAGGGATCACATCGTCGAAGGATAAGCGAGGAGCTAGCATGCGCTAGGCCCCACGTCGGGATTTTGAAAGTTGGAGAATCAGAGTTGGCTCATACGCAAATACCCGACACACAAAATTGCGACGTGCCTTTGGTTAGGTGGGTGGTCACAGCCATGGTCATGTAACGGAAGGAGCTTAGTCAGGGAAGAGCTAGTGCTCGTTTGGTGTTGAAATTTGAATAGCGCTTGGGAGAGGGCCCGTGGTCTCATACGACCAGCGCATTTGGAGAAAGGACCTGTGTAGGTTGATTTAGGGTCCATATGAGACTGGAAGAGTTGATTCAACTCAGTGTCTTGATCGATCCTTGACCGGGAGGTCAGCAGCCCCGGCGGGAGAAAGGGGGGTCTACATCAAGTGGTATCAGAGGTGAAATTTTTCTTGTAGATAGTAGGCAAAGGAGATAAAGGAGACGAAAGAACTCAAAGGTGTACTATGTGTGTGATAGACCATCGACACAATGCCACCGAGGAGACGAGTGGAACCACCTTTGGCCAATCGGGTTGTAGAAAGGGAGATGCGAGAACTTCGTGCAAGATTAGAGGCGATGGAGGCATCGCAAAGAATACCACCTGATGTTGGAGACATCAGTGATGCAGAGAGTGAAGAGGTAGAAGTCGAAGAAGATACATGAGAAAATGTTGTTGAAGAACACTTGTTGAGAGCAGTTGTCATATTGGGAGCTAGAGCCAAAATAGAGGTCCCAATGTACGAAGGTAATTTGGATGCTGAAGAGCTACTGGATTGGGTAAGGTCCATGGACAAATATTTCAACTATGAATATGTCGGTGACGAGAAAAGGGTGAGACATGTTGTCACCAGAATAAAAGGACATGCAGCATTCTGGTGGGATGAACTGTAGGCTGAGAGGAGAAGCAAAGGAAAACAGAGGATAAAGAATTGGGACATACTGGTAGACAAGTTGAAGGATAAATTCATTCCCAAAGATTATCAGATTAATCTGTTCAGGAAGCTACAGAACCTGAGGTAGAAGGGTATGACAGTTAAAGAGTACACAGAGGAGTTCTACAAGCTGAACATCAGAACTGGACAAAGGGAGAAGGATGAAGAAATATTTTCCAAGTATATAAATGGCCTGAGGTATGAAATCTAGGATGAGATCAGTATGATGTCAATAAGGACTGTGGAGGATGATTATCAGTTCGCATAGAAGGCAGAGGGGAAGTTGGCCAGAAAACAAAACCAACGAGGCAGAGGTAGAAGCCCAGTCCCGAACAAAGGCAAGGGAGTTGTCCATGACAAGGCACATAAATCCAAAGATGAGGTTAAGAAACCACACACTCACTCAGAAAGAGGAGGAAGTTCTTGAGGAAGACAAGATGGTGGAAGAAGTTCTTCCATAGGAAGAGGAAGAGGCAGACGAGGAGAAGTGAGATGTTACACTTGTGGAAAGGCAGGACATAAGTCTTGGGAATGTCTTGAGAGAAAGAAAGAAGGAGAAGGTGATGCTCACATTTCAGAAGCACAGAGAAGTATTGTTGAATAAGAAGGAGTAGAGGATGGAACATCTCTGATGTTGAGAAAAGTTCTCTTAAAACCAGAGGAAGAAGTTGAAAAACTAGTGTAGAGGAACAGTCTCTTCAGAACAGCTTGCAAGACTAAAGACAGAGTGTGCAAGGTGATAATTGACAGTGGGATCACTGACAACTTAGCATCCACAAAGATGGTGGAGAAATTGGAGTTGGAGACGACTGCACACCTGAAACCATACAAAGTCTCATGGTTGCAAAAAGGACACCAAGTAATGGTTACTAGACAATGCTTGGTTGAAATTAAGATGGGAGGATATAGAGATGAAATTCCATGTGATGTAATTCCCATGGATGTATGCCATATTTTGTTGGGAAGACCACGGCAGTTTGACAGGAATGTCATTCATGATGGGAGGAAAAACACATACACCTTGGAGAATACTGGTAGGACACACATGTTGCTGCCAATAGAGGAGAAAAAAATGAAAGAGGAAGCCAGCACAAGCATACTTCTCATGAGTGGGAAGGAACTTCTGAAAGAAGTCAAGAAAGAACAGGAGATGCAGTTTGTTGTGTTGAGGAAACCTAGAGTTTTCCTTACAAGTACTTCAATGGATGATTTTCCTGAAGAAATTTGGGAATTGTTGGATAATTTTGCTGACATAGTGGTTGATGAGTTGCCTAACTCATTTCCACCCATCAAAAGTATCATCCATCATATTGATCTGATACCAGGAGCAAGTCTGCCAAACAAAGCAGCATACAGGCTGACACCTCGAGAGAATGAGGAGGTAAAGAACCAAGTCCAGGAATTGTTAGACAAAGGTTTGGTCAAAGAGAGCTTGAGTCCATGCACAGTTCCAACTGTGTTGAGCCCAAAGAAAGATGGAGGATGGAGAATGTGTGCAGACTTGAGAGCCATTAACAATATCACCATCAGGTATAGGTTCCCTTTGCCAAGAATGGATGATTTAATGAACTGTCTAAGTGGGGAAAACTTATTTTCTAAGATATATTTGAAGAGTGGATATCACCATATAAGAATGAGAGAGGATGATGGATGGAAGACAACCTTTAAGACAAATGAAGGTTTGTATGAGTGGCGTGTTATGCCATTTGGCTTAACAAATGCCCCAACCACTTTTATGAGGTTGATGAATGAAATACCGAAAGATTTCACTGGAAAGTTTGTGGTTGTATATCTGGATGATATACTAATATTTATCAAGACTAAAGAAGAGCATTTGAGGCCCCTGACACTAGTGATGAGGAGACTACAGCAGGAAAAGATGTTGATAAATCTGAAGAAGTCCTCTTTTATGAAGACAAAACTCATTTACTTGGGTTTTGTGATCTCTTCAAATGAACTGAATATGGATCCAGAAAGGGTGAGAGAAATCAAAGAATGGCCATCACTAAGAAGCATGTTTGAGGTAAGAAGTTTACATGGATTAGCAAGTTTCTATAGGAAGTTCATCAAAGATTTCAGTGGAATTTGTGCACCAATGATGGACACAATAAAGAAGAAGAACAAGTCTTTTAAATGGACAGAGGAGGCCAAGAGGAGCTTCAAATTACTGAACAAGAAAATAACAGAATGACCAATGTTGGTCTTGCCAAATTTTGAAAAGACATTTCAGGTGAGATGCGATGCAAGTGGAGTTGCAATTGGAGCAGTTTTGAGCCAGGATAATAGGCTCGTTGCCTATTTCAGTGAAAATTTGAATGAGACTAAGAGGAAATACTCCACATATGACAAGGAGTTTTATGGCATAATTCAAGCCCTGAAGAAGTGGAGACACTACCTTGTACCACAAAAATTTGTCTTGTATAGCGATAACCAAGCCTTACAATTCATAACCAGACAGGAAAAATTGAATCAGAAGCATGCAAAGTGGATTGATTTTATGCAGAATTTTACTTTTGTCATAAAACATATTGCTGGGAATGCTAACAAAGTTGTTAATGCATTGAGCAGGAGATGTTTGATTCTGCAAGAATTTCATGTGAAGACCTTGGGGTTTGAACACCTTAGGGATATGTATTGTGATGATGCAGATTTCAAGGAAACATATGAAGCATGTGAAAATCATGTGCTGAGAGACAGGAGCTAGTGGGCAGAGTACATGATTCAAGAGGGATTGTTGTTCAAGGGAAATCAGTTATGCATACTGAAATGCTCAATGAGGGAAAACCTTTTGAAGGAGAAGCATAGTGGAGGATTGGTTGGACATTTCGGCCATGATAAAACATTTGCACAGTTGAGAAGTTTATACTATTGGCCAGGTATGAGAACAGAAGTGATAAAATTTGTGAACAGATGTAAAATCTACCAACATGCAAAAGGAAAAAGACAGAACATTGGATTGTATCAACCATTGTCGATACCAGAGAGGCCTTGGGATGCAATAAGCATGGATTTTGTGTTGGCACTGCCAAGAACGCAAAGAGGATGTGATTCCATATTTATGGTGGTGGATATATTTTCAAAGATGGCACACTTGATCCCATTTCAGAAGACCAATGATGCAACCCATGTTGCAAATCTGTTTTTCAAGGAAGTTGTGAGTCATGGCCTACCCAGAAGTATTGTCTCGGACAAAGACACAAAATTTGTTGGTCACTTTTGGAGAACACTGTGGAAGAAGTTGGGGATGGATTTGTCCTTCAGCTCAGCTTATCACCCCCAAACAGATGGACAGACTGAGGTGGTAAACAGAAGTTTGGGAAACTTGTTGAGGAGTTTGGTCACTGAACATCATAATCAGTGGGATCAGATTCTGCCATAAGCAAAATTTGCATACAACGACTCACCAAACAGGGGCACTAGAAAGAGCCCATTCCATATATTGTATGGAATGCAACCTAAAGGAGTACCTGAGTTGAGAGACTTGGGACAAAGTGGGATCAAAAGCGTTGGAGAAGAAGATTTTGTTGCAGAAATGTAGAATCTCCATATCCAGATCAGAGGACAATTGTAGAATTCTATCCAAGAATACAAGCATAGAGTTCATCACCATCACAGGGAGCTTCAATTTGAAGTAGGAGATCAGGTTCTGGCACATCTCAGAAAGGAAAGGTTCCCTAGGGGAACATATAACAAATTAAAAATGAAGAATATAAGACCATGTAAGATCTTAAGGAAATTTGATGCAAATGCCTATGAGATTGAGTTGCCAGATGATGTGGGCATCTCACCAATATTCAACGTTTCAAACATGTATCCTTACAGGAAAGATGACGCAGAGGAAGAAAAAAATTAAGAGAAGGTTCAGTGGGAGAAACAAATGCCTATAGCAGAAAAACCACAGATGGAGAAGATCGTTGATCAGAGAATTAGAAAAAAGACTAGGAGGAAGCCCTATCTTGAATATCTGGTCAAGTGGAAGGGACACCCAATACAATATGTTAGTTGGGAAAATGAAGTTGATATCCAGAAGCATGGAAATTAGGTGCAAGAGCTCATGGACAGAAGTCCATGAATTTTTTTCCAGGGGGAGTATGATGCAGGAGCATCATCAGCATCATCAACGAGCACACGTGGCAGGAAATCTCACCACTCGGGAATCATTTCAGAATCTCAAACACTGGGAGTTACTACGAATCCTTTGGGGAGTTGATGAAGAACAGAAGAAGATCAAATGCTTAGAGGTGGAATGATCATGAGCGATCAAGGAGTTTCACTCCGAGTCTTGAATGTAACTAAACTTAGGTAGCAATTAGGTTTTTGTTTTGGAGGTAGGTGAGTACTCGGGGGGAACCCTAAGGACCCTCTGACTTAAATAGAGGTTTTGTACGCCCAAATGAGGCTGTTGCGAGTTAGTAGGAATTTTCTGAGTTTTAATTTATTGTTTTGATATTAGTTGTATCCATTTTACTTTTGAATGAATATGACAGAGGAAAATTGACCCAAATGCATAGTACCGTTACTGCTTGCAATTCTCTGTTATTGAATTTTCATAAATGAAAGAATTTCGTTATGAATGGATGAAACTGTGAATGTCAATATAAGTTTCAATTGTTTCTCTTATGTTGAGTGAGTGCAAGGTGTGCACACCGAACTCAAGGTGTGCGTTGATGAGATTTGTTTCGATTCCGAAGCTCAGAAGAGATAGCGCGAAACTTTCCCTTTGCAAGGAGTGCAAAGCGACTGCTGCAAGGCATGCACAGTCACCCACAAGAACTAAGTCTTGCGTAAGAATCTGTTGCAAGGAGTGCACAGATCTGTAAGCTCAGGCGAAGGAGCTACAACAACCGCTAGATTAGCTGCAGGGAGAAATCTGGGTCATCAGATCAAAGTCTAGACAGGAGGAATGCGCACAAGAGGAGAACAGATCTCGTTCATCGGATCTAGATGCAAAGGACCAACAACCGTTGGATCCAAGTAAGGTGCACGTATCTTAACCCTTTGAAAGTGCACAGGAGAGGCAGAATCGTGAAATTTTGATGTCTATCAGAACCGTCCATTAAGAAGGGACACGTGGCGAGAGATCAACGTTTCGTTGAATTCGCAATTGGGGGAACCAAAGGCAAGAGTTGTGAAAACTCACGAAATCTGAAATCGCGCGGCCATCTGGACCGTCAGACCACGGAGATTTAAGGACCATTGATATGACGCGAGGAGATTTCGGGAAATCGGGGATCGGGAGAAGGGAGGTGAGCGATCCTCCAACTTCGCGAAATGCAAAGTCCCAAAACGTGAAGGAGACAGCAGGACCATCGAATCATATGGATTTTGGACTGTTGATATCACATCCGTGGAGCCCAGATTTCGGGTTTCGAAAATCGGGAGGACGAGCAAACAAACCTTCCAAGGGCACAAAACAAAAATTGTGAAGTGCTTGAGAGGTTGGGCCCAGGTCATAGCGAGGGGTCACATCGTCGAAGGATAAGGGAGGAGCTAGCATGCGCTAGGCCCTACGTCGAGATTTCGAAAGTCGAAGAATCAGAATTGTCTCATATGCAAATACCTAACATGCGAAATCGCGACGTGCCTTTGGTTAAGCAGGTGGTCACAGCCATGGTCACATAACGGAAGGAGCTTAGCCAGGGAAGAGCTAGCGCTCGTTTAGTGTTGAAATTTCAATAGCGCTAAGGAGAGGGATCGTGGGTCTCATACGACCAGTGCATTTGGAGAAAGGACCTGTGTAGGTTGATTTGGAATCCAGCTGAGACCCGAAGAGTGGATTTGACTCAGTATCTTGATCGATCCTTGACCGAGAGGTCAACAGCCCCGACGAGAGAAAGGGGGGGTCTGCATCATTTACTCTTTCAATCTATACATTGTCTATCGATGGTAAGTAGTACTAAAATCAAGATGGGTTCCTAGGTCTTCAAAAAGACTCTTATAAGAGTTAGATGTAAACTTGGTATATATAAGATACAAATGATTTGAGTAACCCATGCAATTTGAATATTTCCCTCATCAATATCCTTGCAATATCATCAATCTTGTTAGCGGACTTAACATTAATAAAATGTTCTACTTTGGATAACTTCTCCACCACAACCATGATAGAATCATGTTGCTTTGATGTAGTTGGTAACCCGGTAATAAAATCCATAACTCTTACCCCCCATTTTCATTCTAGAATTGGATAAGGCCACAATAACCCTACTGGATGTTGATGTTATGTATTGACTTACTGACATCTCATATAGTTGGCAATGTATTTAGCAACATCCTTCATCATCCCATGCCAAAATTGTTGCTTTATTGTTGTAGAAATTATTTTTTTGTAGCCTTGATTGCTAGAATATGGCATTTTATTTATTTCATCCATTATAACTCTTCTCAAATTCAAAGATTTGGGAATGCACATTCTATTTTTATAAATAAGAAGCTCTCCATCATTAAATTGATAGCCTTCATATTTATTTTCTAATTTTTCTTGTTACAATCCACATTTCATGTGAGTATGGTTTTCATCATCAATAAAGGAGTCAATAACTCTCTTCTTTAAATATGATTTGCAAATGCTAATTGATGCCACATGAATCTTTCTATTGAGCACATTAGAAACTTTATTTTATTTTTCCTTTATGTGCTTGATTTCAAAATCAAACTCACAAATAAATTTCAGTTGTCTAACTTGTCACGCATTTAAGTTTGGCTACTCAAATAAATACTTCAATCCATTATGATTAGTTCTAACCTTAAACCTCTTTCCCATTAAATAGTGCTTCCACATTTTCAGAGCATGCACCATTGCAACAAGTTCCAAGTCATGGGTAACACATTTTTTCTTTTGTTCTTTCAACTTTCTTGAATCATAACATACTACATGATTATCTTACATAATCACACCACCAATTCCTTCTCACAAGCATATGTGCACACAACGATATCCTTTTTAGGATTTGTAATTTCTAGAATTGAAACACCAATGAGGAGGTTCAATCGTTGAAAGCTCTCCTCACATCTTTATGTGTAGTTGTAATTAACTCCCTTCTTATACAAGGAAGTGATTGGGTGTGTAATATTGGAAAGTCCTTCCATGGATCTTCTGTAATAACCAATAAGACCCATAAAATATCTCACGTTTGTTACACTCTTTGGAGTGGACCGATTCATTGTGGCCTCAATCTTCTATGGATCCACAAATATTCCCTCTTCTAAAATAATGTGACTTAAATAATGAATTTGTTTTTGATAAAAATCACATGTACTAGTTTTGCATACAACTTCTTTTCCCTTAGCACTTGCAAAACCATTCTCAATTTTTCCACGTGCTCTTATTCATTCTTAGAATAAATAATGATATCATCCAAGAAGACCAATACAAACTTATCCATGTATTTGCTAAAAACACTATTCATGAGGCACTTTAATGTAATTGTTGCATTAGTGGGACCAAATGGCACCACCACAATTCATAGTGGCCATGCCTTATTCTAAAGGTTGTCTTGTGAATGTCTTATTTTTTAATTCTTACTTGATGATAACCAAACCTTGAATCAATCTTTGAACATACTTTTTCTCCCTTCATTTGGTCAATCAACTCATCAGTTCAAGGTAATGGATACCTAATCGTCACTGTGAATTTTATTTAGATGTCTATAATCAATGCACGACTTGAGATTTCCATATTTCTTATTCATAAATAAGACAGGTGATCCCCATGGAGATACACTTGCTCCAAGTATGATATCAATTATGAAATCAATATCCTTCTAGGAGGGCCCTAACACTTCATCAGGGAATACATCATTGAAATCTTGTAAGGCAGGATAGTCTTCATGCATGGAACTTTTATCCTTTATTGAATCCAATATATAGGATGCATACAATTCTAGAACATTTCTTCAACTATAATGTTGAAATTTATCTGACAAGTATTTATTTTGGTATTTTCCTTGGGTTTCCATATTCATAGATGAAATAAAAAGTCTCGTTGTAGTAATCAACTTTAACTCGATGTGATTCCAACCAATCCATAACGATGAGGATATCATAAGAACCAAGTGGAAAAACATTAATGTTTCCCATGTGAAGAGTTTATTCAGCTCTAACGGACATCTGTCCACAATTTCACTAACCTTTCTCTTGATTCTAGTGGCTAGGTAGACTAGCCATGACTTACTAAGATTTCACTTCTTAAGAGCACAAGTTTTAACAATTTTAGAAGTAACATAATTGTGACTAGATCCAAAATCAATTAAATGGAAATGGATTACTTAGCAATCTTACCTTTCACTTTAACCACATCTTATTGGTGATCTGATTGGCAGTCTTTTAGTGTAGCATAGATCCTATGAATAGTCTTTTATACATCATCAACATTTGTATCCTCTTAAATGTTGTGAACATTCATGTCATTCTCCTTTTGATGTGGACAATATCTAAGAAAATGATATTCTCCACATCCCCAACATTCGATAGGCTCGCTTGGCCTTTTTCCTACTGACTTGGCTAGATTTGCCTTATTTTGAGCTTGGTGATTCTATTGATTCTTGCAATGGGAAGGATTGAACCCTTTATTTCATTGTTCAAGCTTCTCCTTCTTATTTTTCTTCTATGTCTTGTGAAGTTTCGACTATCTTTTATTCTGATCATAACAATACTTATCATTTCTAATGGTTTTATCCAAGGTTTGAGGTTCATTGAACTCAAGTTTGTCTCTATAAGAATGAGGTAATCCACTTAAGAGATGTTGGATATTCACTTTCATATCCATGATATAATTGACATACCTCGAAAACTCCAAGAATTTATTTATATATTCAACCATGGTCATTTGGTTTAATTTTATCTCATGTAATTCATTGGTTTTACCATCATAGTATCTATCAAAAAGACACTTCTATTGGAAGTGCTTCCTAAGATTCTTTCAAACAATCTTTCACACATTAATTTTCTTAACTTGTCTGAGATGCTCCCAACAAATTGAAGCTCAACCATTCATAAGAATATGGCCACTCTAGCCTTCATGTTTCCAAAATAATCATGGACTTGGAAATATTTCTTCATCCCAAAGAGCCTAGGCCTCAAGTTCTTGTCTAGATTCAATTCCATCATCAAATATAGGAGGTTTGGCCTTCCAAAATTCTCCATGTAAATTTTCTCTAAAAAAAATCCTCCTCCTATGCTTGCAGAAACAAGATCTTTAATTTCTCAAGGATTCTTTAGAGGCATATGACTCATTAACAGAGGATTTTGATAATGTGTATGTCCCATCTTTGGAGGTCTTTCTTGTGTTATGGGACCTCTTGCAAGAAGTTTCTTGAATTGTTCCAAGTTCCACCAGCATTATTTGAGCTCTTCCCATGGTGGATTTGCTTCCTTATATCTTTCAATGTTTGGAGCATGGTATCATTCACCTACTTTTGCTCCACCTAAGCTTTAATCAACTTTTAATTTCATGCTTTGCAACTTTGTAATTCCACTCTCAAACTCCTTGTAGTATTTCAATATCTAGAGGAATCATTTGATTTTTGTGTCCATTGGACTCTTTCTCTGCAATTTCATTCTATATATTTTCAACCATGGCATCTTCTTCATATTCATAAGGATCATATGCATCCTCCATGGTGATAGGACCAACCAAGACCAAGCCTCTGTTAATTTAGTTATCGTTAATTTTGGCCTCTAATTTTCTTTTATATAACACTATATCTAYAAYAGTATTCGTACAATTACTTATTTTAGATACATTTATTCYCAAACTTGTAGAGAAWTTTTTTTGTATGCATTTTGGAAACTACCCATATTGAYATTTTGTSTCAAATCAAGGTTGCRGGCTCTTTTTCTTCCCAAATTTTGGAAAAATCRRAAGTACTTCTCYMGAATATAAATCCCTAGGCTTGTTATCCTATTTATTAGATTTTTAATTAATTGTTGTACTCATGCTCAATTAAAGTTTTTGCCCAAATTTATGCACTTTTTATTGGTGCAATCAAGGTCAAAGACTAATGTCTTCCAGTTGTAGAAGGAAATCCATTAAGAACCTTTTTTTATGTAACTAGCATTGATAATAATTCTAATTGGGAACACCCAACAACCTTCATCTTAGTGATCCACTGCTATAGTCATTTGCTACATCAATATGGAAATGTCAACTTTACACTTTTTGCACTTTCTCCAATGTTAGAAATTTGGCAAAATTTGCTATCTTTCAAATTATGCAAAACTAGAAAGTTTTCAAAAGGTAACGATAAAATCTAGACTGCAGGGTTGGCTAAGGTTGGTTACATGATAGAATCTTTTGATTTCAAGGAATTGGTAATGTGGAGTGCCAAGAGGTTCAATTCAAAGCACATAATTGTAAATATTAAAGAATAGGTGAAGACTCGAGTGCCCCTCACTCCCTTGATGTTAAGGAAACTGCTATGCTTCCCTAAACTAACCAGACCCTCCAAGCTTCTTGAATTTGATGCCTTTATGGTTTCACAAGGAGGTGGTATTTATCTTTTGAGAGAGTACCTTGCATAACCCTTGGCGATAAATTCTATGACTTACCAAATTGAAGTAAATGACTTGGTTGAGCCTTATCGATAATTGACTTGGCTTTTTTCTCAAAATATTAACCAAGAGAAAATAGCCCAAGTCCCCATATATGTGTTATATGCCATTCATTACAATGTGCAAAGAAGATGTCATTTTTTATTGCAGAAAAATTATCTCAATTGAGGTTCCCCACAAGTTATAAAATTTCATCAAGACTAAAAGCTTCTTCATCACATCATACTTGGTTTTCACACTAGTTTTGTATAATACCTTTGAAAAAATGGTCCCAATAAGAGATATTGATTAAAAAGTGGACCTAATTCAATGGTACATAGCATTATTGAAGCACAAGGTCCCATTTCTCTTTTACAGAGACCAAGATTCTTTTTCGATAAGATTTAGACATATGTTGACAAGGAAGGAGCCAAAGAGGTTAACCTCTGGAGCTAGTGATTTCCTCATAGGGAGAGGTGAGTAATTTTATGAGGAACATTATATATATATTGGACTTATTGGATTTGAAGGAAATCCTTATCTCCTCCCAAAATTTGTTTGTGATCGATTATTCTTAATTGAGATTTGCTTACAAATGAAAGATGGTCAACATTCTTCAACAAAAAGAAGAGGAAAAAATAAGTTTTTATCCACCCATTTTAAATTTGTTGTATTTTTTGTAAAAGTATCACAAATTTAACTAAAATTGCTCAGGGTTTCAATTATTCTGGTCTAAAGGAGGTTGAGGTTGTGAAGGGTTTCAACCTTGAAGGAACTTTCGAAACCCGTGTAATTTAAATTGGTAATAGTACTTTTTTTGTTGGGAATAGAAAATCGTGGAAGATGTTGGGGACAATGAACACTATGATATGGAATTTGGTAAAGCCCCTAAATTTCTTTCCCATGTGTGCAACCCTTGTATCATAATTAAAGATGTCATCTTTCCTGATGATATTCATACTTTGGTCAATTCTAATGCTCAATCAAAAAGGAAAAATCTTTGGGAAAAGGAAGAACAAGACGTTTTTGATGATCCTAGCCATGGAGAAAAATAGAGAGGTAAGTCTATAGTTAGTGGTAGATGGAATTTAGTTTCTCTCTGTCAAAAATACATTTCCCCACCTTAAAAAAAAAAATCTCTACCACCCACTAACAATAGAAGAAATAACGCAGTTGGAGTAGGTTCTAGTAACAATTGTGACGGGGATGATCCTCGTAAAGATAAACAAGAAATTGGGCATGCCCACCACATGTATCCCAAAAAGAATGAGGTCCTCAAATGATGCCTAGGGTGGAAAATTTGAAGCATAGGGGAATAATGCCAATAACATGGAATTCAGTCATTTTGATAAATTGTAAGATTGGGAAATCATGTAGATTAAGAAAAACAAATTGCATAGTTGGTGTGATGATGCAAGATGAATTACCTACTTTTGAAGACAAATATGTCACCTTACACCATGCATTTTATAATAAGGATTCCAAAAAACTAGGATGTTGTTATAGACACTAAGGGATTAGAACCCATTGGATCTCTAAAAATGCATTAAATAGCTAGAGATATATTAACACATCTTGTAAATGAGTAGCAGTGTGAGTAGGTTGAAAAATAAAATCGTTAAGATAGAGTCTTCCTTGAATCTCGATCCATTATTCACACAACCTCTTGTCATTAGGGAGCCCGGTGTTAATCTTGACAACACACCTAAGAAATTCTTGAAGGAAAAAGGAGCCTAAGAACTATTGATGTGATTCTAGGAGATTGTTCCTACTAACATTGGAGAAAGAATGGTTTTATTATTTGAATTATGGGAGATAACATATATAGTTTATATACTTTCTAGAAGGATTCATTCTCTAAAAGAATTTCTTCAATGTTGAGTTACAAAAAGATGTTTATTTTAATGAAAAAATTGTTTGTGCATTTATCAAAAAGCTCATTGATATGAGTGAACACAAAAGACAAAAAGAGAACTTACCATACAATAGTAGATTGAAGCAGATTTGACATGGATGGGATTGTAGAATTGACATATTGCAAGGATTGATTGGTACTTGTGGAATATTGGAACATGGAAGAAATTTTCTATTCTTCAAAACAGTCGATGTTGTGAAATAATTAGAGGGACCTAGCCTCATAAGAAATGACAAGCCTGTAAAGGTGGCAGGTGTGGAGGGGATCATTCTTGATTCTGAATGAAAACAAAAAATGAACTTTACATGGGGTCTCAGAGAATCCTCGAATAATCAAGTAGAATCTTATGCACTATTTTAGAATTTACTCCTAACAATCGAAATGGGAAGTAAGAGTCTAATAGTTATTGGGGATTCAAGCATAATTATTAATATAATGTTATCAAAATCCTCCTCTTTCAATAATATGATTTCCTCCATTATAGCTCGCGATCTAAAAGGGAAGCTGGTAGTTTTCAAAACATCTCATTTTTCCAAGTCCCATGAGATCAAAATCATAAAGCAGATGCTCAAGCTAATGAGGCCACCTCTCTCAAAGTTGGTGTGATAAAGAAAAATGGGTGTTACATTACCACCCAATTCCATAATCAAGCATATTACAAAGTCATGACACGTATCATGTTGTTTATGAATAACACGTCTCATTTTCAAATTTTATGGATTGCATATAAAGTGAGGGGATATGATATGACATGCGCGTCAACTCTTCACATGCTCATTCTTAATTTCACCATGTCCTTTAAATGCTACGTTGAGGTTTATTGTTACAGTGGTGGGATAGTGGAGTTTGAGTTGGAGGCATGCTCTGAAGGATGGAATAGTCTTGGCATAAGACTGGTAAGAACCTCCCTTTCTTTATGGATTTTTCTATGGAATTTATGCCTCTAGGATTTTGGTTTAGGTTGCCACACTCTAGCCTGTGAAATTTGGTTACTATGTGTTGAAATCTCTTGTTGGTTTTTGAATATTCGCTACATTCTTGAGCCCAAGGGTCTAATCCTTTTCTTGGTTGTTCAAGTGCTTGTGATATTGTTTCTTCAAAGGTGAAATGCAGAGGTCTCTCTTGTTGGTGATTGGGACACATTTTCAATGGGTTTTGGTGTTTTGTTTTGCATCTCTTTTGGTCATTTGGTCCTTTCAACACACCAAGTGACATGGTTCTCTTGTTAGATTGGGTGAACATTCAGGTTTATCTAGTGTCTTGGTTTCATGGTCACAGGTCGAAATTGAATACCACGTTAGTTAAGAATTGACAACCTTGTTTTGTCAAGTTTTATGAACTCATGGATTATAAGGCCCAAGATATTTGGATATCCCTCTTAGGCATGAAGAGTCCATTCAGTGTATTAGGACTTCTATTTTCTTAGTTACTTCAGAAGTCCATTAGAATGAGCACTAGATTTCTATTCAAAATTCCATAATCGCGAATACTCTAGCTCAACAAAAACAACAAATTGATTCTCTAGAAGTGGAGTGTAATATGCTCAAAAAAATTGGTTCTCAATTTAAGTAAAAGTTCTCAGTCAGTGGCCTCAAATTTCAGATTGTCTACAAACTATGTTCATTCAGATTTTAAGGATGAGGACATTGTGCATCAGATGTTGAAAGACATGGATATTGGCAACCCTTAATCTCATCCAACGAATCTTGGGCTAAAAGAGGCAAAAAGTCACCATGTATTTTGTTAAGTGTTATGTTTCGCAAAGTAATTAGAATCATAGGAGTTTTTTTCTAGAAAAAATACATGTAAGAAATATTGGGATGTAGTTCTTGTGTACATAAGTATTCTTTGTTTTTCGCAGATAATAAGCTAGCAATTTTGCTTGAAATATAAGGCTAGCAATTGTTGTAACCTTTTTGTTTAACCTTGGCTACAACCTTTTATATGATATCAATTCTCCCAATTTTAAAAAAAAATGACAAGCCTACAACAAAGGAAGAGATGGAAGAGAAAGTGAATAACGCAAAATCAACTATAGGTTCAAAATTTGATAGTCTCACAAGTTTTCCTAAGACCAAAATAAGAAAATGGTTGATAGATTTTGTTATAGATAACACAGAGCATGGTTCCATTTGCTCATGAGCAATGTTCCATTCTAAACACTATTGAGAGTGAAATGCTTTCACTTCAAGCGAAAGAAGAAATTATTATGGACCCCTTGTATGTGTATATTAAGGTATGTGTTAATAAAGCAATGGAAGTGATATCCAAAGTTTCCTAAGTCTGTGAAGCACATTGTGAAATTTCTGAATTTCATGAAACAATTATAGTAGTTAAGGTTTGTGGAGCATATACATCCTATAAATATAAGTCTGGAGAAGAAAAGGTTTAGATTCTAGCATTTTGCCTCTACATTTTGTGAGTGCATATGTCCAAGCCTTCCCTTTTCCATTTTCTTCTTCTCGTTCATTTATGGTATATGGGAGCCCATCCTTACCTGAAAAAGGTGAACGCTTTTATTTATATTATTTATATTGTTCATTTAGATCATGGAAGTCATCTATTTTTTATTTTTTTTCACAAGCTTATGTTAAGGTTTTTTCACAAGCTTATGTTAAGGAGGTTGACTTCTAATTCTCATCTTTATTTCTTTATAGGTTTTTCTACATTTATGGTATGTGGGAGCCCATCCTTACCTGAAAAAGGTGAACGCTTTTATTTATATTATTTATATTGTTCATTTAGATCATGGGAGTCATAATACCTTTGGCAAACATTATTTCTAATTTGAACAAATTTCACATAAGAACCTAATTATTATTATTGTTTAAAGTAAACTCCATAGAAAGTTATCAAGGAGCACCTAGCTTTTATGGTTTAAGACTTTGTATTACAAAGTAGAAATCTTGAACATGTGTTCCTTTACATCACTATGATATTAATATTTAAATCATTTAAAGCTTTCTGAAAAGATTACTATTACTTAAAGCGTTAAATAACGTTTTTCATCTTAAGCATTGTGTTGGATGCATCTTTTTCTTACTTGTCTTATGAACGCATCAATTGTTGAGATGAGCAAATAGATTTCATAATTATAATCTTTTATTTTATGATACGAGGCTGCCTAGTCTTTTCATAGGCATATTTGTGTTTAAAAATAATACATGGGTTAATTAAAAAGCCATTTTTTTTTTTAAATTTGATAAAGAAGTTTAGATGAGAGTTAATTAAAAAGTTTTTTTTAAATTGATAAAGAAGTTTAGATGAGAGTTAATTAAAAAGCCATTTTTTAAAATTTGATAAAGAAGTTTAGATGCATAATACTTTCACATATTATTTATCAAAGAAATAAAGAATACTAGTCACTTAATGATAGAGGAGTGCCAATTCTATAAAAAAGAATGGGGTTCTTTTTGTTTCTCGCAAAACTACCCTTTACATTGATCGTTTTCCTTAATAGAAATAATACATTATCGGGTCTAATATCTTCCACAAGTTGCCAAGCTAGTGAAGCACCTATAAACATGAGAAAACCATACATTGTTCTAGGATGATAGACTAGTAACGCATTAGAAAAATAAAACACCAATATCGACGATGTTAAGAGGAGGGAGGAAGGTATCCTACTATTAATACACTAATGTAACACACAAATAGTCCTATTGTTGATACAAAAAAGATGTGAAAGTTGGATTTCACAAAAAAAAAAAATATCTCCATAAAAATTAATTTTCTAAAATGAAACTCAATAAAAAAAAATAGGCATTACATCTCAAACGAACTCACAATTAATGGAGTAAGTGATGGTTATAATGCACATATTTTGTTAAGGTTTTTGAGTTATTATTTAAGCTATACAACCAAAATATACGCAAAATCATGAAAGAAAAATATAAGGAGAAAATTTAACCAAAATAATCCACAATGTGAAAGAAGAAAGTTAGTAAAAATGACATGACAATTACTACTTAAACAATATCATGGTAAAAATGTGGGAGGAAATTGAAAAAAAAAAAACTACTATAAAAAAAAGGAAAGTTAGCAAAAATGACATGAGAGTCATTGTCTTTTTTCGTTTTTTGTTTTATTTTTTATTATATTACCTCAGATAATCTATAGTGTTGAGTTTTTGTTTTGATTTTCACATTACTTTGTCTTTGACTTAAAAAAAATTGAGCCAAATCTAAGGTTGAACATGGTAAATAGAAAAATATATTTTTATTATAATAAAAAATATATTTTTATTATAATAGAAAAGATATTTTTCTAACATCTTATTGGCTAAAAAAATAGAGTCTTATTGTAGCCTTCACGTATTACAAGATTTAAAATTAGTAGCAAAATTATTATTTTGTCTTGTTGATATTTTCATGCATATGGAAATGGATTCGACTGATATCTTCGTTCTTACAAAAATTGATTCAGTGTGTGTCATGACTGTCGTCAATAGCTTCGGATTATTTGTTTTCAGATGGATGAGAGCTTTCAACGAGTGTATTGTCCTTCACTGGTGTACAACGCTTTTAACGTGGTGACCATTTAAGTGGCGTCCTTTCAACGTTTTTTTTTTCTCTCTTTCAGAAAGAGCTCTTACGGGATGACATGTTCGTTCAAGTTTCCTTTGGTTGGTTCGATGTGTATTGGAATATAGATATATGTGCAGCATGTTTCACATTGCAATGTCTTGCTTAAGTGGGTTGGGATTTCAAATCTACAAATCTGGTGGAAGTAGTGGAATTGACAGTTGGATTGACACAGACACATATGCATGACCACCAAGTGTTTGATGGAAGTGGTGGAACTAAACAGTTGGAATGAGATAAATATGCACAGGGTGACATGTCCGTTCAAGTTTCTTTTAGTTGGTTTGATGCATATCCATCCATTCAATGTTTTCATTTTTCATCTTTACGAGAGCTCTTATAGGGTGACATGTCCATTCGAGGTTATGAATTGATGAATTATCGTAAGGGTTTTGTAAAGATAAGTGAACAACAAAGTTGTTTGCCTCTATAAGCAAGGAAATCCCTTTCTCTCTAGAGTCGAATGAAGAGGTTGCAGGGTGTTTGTAGGGTCAATCTCTTATGTGACTGTGAATTCACTTTGGTGAGTGGATGCCATGTTTTTGTATTCAAGCAACATAACATAGCATGTATGTATGTATTTTTATGTACAAATTCTAGAAAAAATAAAACTTGGGAGTATGCCTCATCTTCCATGGCATCAAATTACAATATCAAAGTTGAATTTGGATAAGTTAATCATTGGCAGAAATGCTATGCATCTAGTCTTTGCTTTATAGTCTTATTTTAGTGAAGATGTGATCTACTTTCTTAGTTAGTTGCCTTTATTGTATCAAATTTTAATATATGATTAATGTGCTCTCCAACGGGAAAGATAGAGTGTAGTTGCCATATGATAAATCGACATATTTTGTATCTCGATATGGTATAAAAAATCCATTTGCAAGTTACTTGGTGCAAACAAAGATATTCAATTTAATACTTATTAATTTTTAATTTAAAGCATCACAATTTGTGTGTGTGTGTGTGTAATGTACAGAGAATTCTATTGACATTGGAACCAGGGTAGGTCACATTTATGGTAAGTTGCAAGCACTATGCCTTGCCTATTGGAGAGCACATTAATCATATATGCAATTTTTCTACAATAAAGGCAACTAACTAAGAAAGTAGATCACATATTCACTAAATGCATACTATAGAGAAAAGACTAGAAGCAAAGCATTCTACCAACGATTAAATTCTCCAAATTCAACTTTGATATTGCAATTTGTTTCCATGGAAGATGAGGCATACTCCCAAGGTTTCTTTTTCCTGGAAACTGAGGGGTGTTTTCCCCCACCCAGGTTCAACTCCCGCAAGTGACATGTTGAGCTCTTAAATGATTACAATATTGAAAAAGCCTTGACTTTCTACAAAATTTGGTTTACCCTAAGTATCATCCTCAAAATGAGGGGAAGTGCTCAATGGGTTTCCCCGAGAGTTATTCCAAGGAAAAAAATTATATATATATAGAGAGAGAGAGAGAGAGAGAGAGAGGGGACCATCTTTCTCTTCTTTATCGTAGAAAATTAGTGCCATCCATCATATTTATGTTTGCCAAAACCCAATATTGACATATCCTTCACTCTTAATAAATATTTGATATAATATAATGTCATCATAAATTTACCTGCTAGAAAATTATGTATTTTCCTTCATTGTATCTTTCATCTCTTCTAAAGTTGACATGGGGTGAAAAATTTAATCCAAATGAAACACTCTTCATAATTGTTTGATTCTGAAATATGGAATTATGGTGAAGCCTCGTCCTATTTTAAT
>JZKD02S2068775.1:36715-51671 GCA_000966675.3 Picea glauca | reverse complement strand
ATGGGCCCTCAAGGGCCATACTCAAGTCAATCTGCTCTCGTACTCCATGTCTAGGACCATGTGGGCCTCGAGACATGATCTCCTAGTTATCCCTAGATATCGGGGATAACAGTACCTTGTGAGGGCTTCGCACTGGGGTGAAAATTTGTGTGATAACAATGCAAAAATGTCATTAGAATTTGTTTTAATATGTGTTTCTTTTTTACTCATAGTGTATCCAAATTTACTCGTGTCAAATGAGAAACAATGGAAAACTTGAAAGAAAAAAATTCACTCTCTAGCAATCCCTCTGCCCCACCAAAGTCAAGGATTCCTCTACACACATGAATCCATTATGAAATTTTGTACTTCTTCTCTAACCGAATAAATTTGAAGTTTTTTGACTTAATATAATTTAATCATTTCAATTAAAAAAACATAGTTACATGCCTTTGATATGTTTTTATGGACAACTAACCCTTAAATTTTAAAATGATGGGGTTTTGCAATAATTTCATAATGTAAACTGACCATGATCTTAAGAATGTGCTTCTCCACCCTTGGGAATGTGGTCTAGCAACAACAAAAAAGAGGTGATTAGGCTTGTCTTAATGTGGACACAAGGGTTCAAAACTACTTGAGTGGGTGTGAATGAAATCTGATGCAAACCCCAGGTGATTTGGAAAGCATATATATATATATATATATATATATATATATATATCACTCATAGAACGACAATCTAGCCAAAGGGAAAAATATAAGTTTGTATAATAAGTATTTCCCCTTCTTAAGAAAAGAATGCACCTTTTCGATAGCAACCTCTGAATGAATAAAGCCTTCCAAGGGTCCCTCCCTCAATACTACAAATAATCCATTTGTTGTCAGGGTCTTCTCTTGTGTAAGGAATGAAGATGTCAACGAAACCTAGGCTACATTCTTATTTGGATAGAATGCCATGCCAAGGAAACATAGGGAAGCATCTATCTCCATCATATCCAATTTACCAAAAAGCCACCATGGAAAGCAAAACATGAAATGTAATAAATATGACGAACATGTAAAATCCTAGTTAATAAGTTTACATATCAATGAAAGGGATTCAAAGTGCCACAACTAAATCTTATTAGATTGTAGTTTATCTAAGCACCAACCCCACATGGAGGAGGAAGAGAGATCGATACGAAACTAAAGGCCAAGGCACCTAACAATTTTTCTAGGATGAAATATTTCCATCCATAAGAGATCCAATTTCAAGGGTCCTAACCATGGGCATTCTTAAGCTCATTATCCATGGCTCATGAGGGAACACAAAAGGTGTCTACGCAAGCAAAGGTGAATTCCATTGAACTTAGATCAAGATGGACAAATAACTAAATTAAACTAAGGATGACAAAAGAGACAAGCATGGAAGGGAGAACAACTACACGAGATTGAATAACCTTCAAAAAAATCTTCTAGAGCATGGTAGCACAAAAGAACAAATTTTAGTGCTACATGTTATCCCCTAGCCTAGGGATAACTAAGGAGATTATGTCTCAAGGCCCACAGGTCCCAGACATGGAGTACCGAGAGCCAAATCAACTTGAGCATGGCCCTGGAGGGCCCATCCTTTCCTTCTTCAGCGCCTCCACTTTGTCAGGAGCAGCAACATCCATCACATCGACCTGGTCTTGCAACAGAAGTGGGTCTTGCTCCATCAAGTAATGTTGTCTGGGTATCATGGTATGTGTCACTCTAATTCTCAAAACTTTTGAATATGTGCATTTAATTCTTTTTGCTTCTAACGTGTGCTTGGACCTTATGCCTTTCCACTTGACCACACCTAGGGGGAATGACAAGATGCCCTAGTAAGATGGTTCCCATAGGGTTTGAGTTGCCACTAGGGGGATTCATGAAAGGCCATCGTCCGCTCCCACTATACTTACCACTTTTCATCTTTCTCCCACTCATCCATCCCATTACACCAGTCCGGGCATTGGGTTGGCCAAATATCTAAGTGTTGTACCTTACCTTGTGGGAAGAAGGGGCTAAAGGCCCAGAGGGTAAAAGTAGCTGGCAAAAGATAAAATCCAAAGGAATGAAACCTTGAGATGCTTCACCCAGGGATCCTGGAAAAAGCAATAAAAAGTTTCTCAAAAAGAAACAAAGGGACCCATAAAAAATAATAAATCAAGACCTAGTTGGAGGATAGGGGGTCTCATCACGAGTCAACTTATTATGTCCATGGGCATGTAGCGGTATGACACTACCAACAACTAGTCACCACATCAGGGTAGTGGCTCTTGGTGGCATAGCCAAGAGAAAGGGGGTCTCATCACAAGCCAGCCTTCTCATTTTCGTGAAATGCTTGTGGGTAACATTGCCACCACTGGTCACCACGCTAAGGCAGTGTCCCCTAACTAGCCTCTTGAAAGAAAAAGCAATAATAATAAAAGATAAGAGGCATGAATGGGCTTGGAAACATCTGCATCCATGACAAGGTGCAACTCACCCTTTTCAAAGGCACCCACAGGTAAGCCATACATTTCCCTGCTATCACTGCACCCATTGCCCAGACATCCCTTACCACTTTATCCACTCACATGGCCTGGATTTGACTTCACCCAGGAACATCCCACATCCAATGAGCATTAGCCCAATAGGATGTCCTAGCATCCCCTCCAAACTTGGCCTGTAGAATAGCATAACGTCTTTGAGCACTTGTCCGGGTAAAGGGGGTTTCATGCACATGTTTAAATAACTTGATGATTAGATGTGATTGACATTGCTATGATCCTTGTGACTTATGAGCCTGTGGAGGGCGTATTTTTTTATGTTGCAGGGCCACACCCGATGGACAGGTACATATGGGGAGATGATTCGTTCGGACCTCCATAGGGTTAAAAGCCCACCTGATGGATGCTAAGACCCCAGCCAAGGGCAGAGACAGATCAGGGGATTTGCACGGAGAGAGAGGAGGACGTTTCACCAGGGGCAGCATGGAAGGCCTGGACCCAGGGGGTTGTTTCCTTTACACCATGATGTAGGCCTTGGAAGGCCCATGAAATCACCCAGACCGCCCATGACGTCACCCAACGTTTTGAATTTTTGGAGGCAATTGTGTGCCAAGTGGCACATGTGGCAGGATCCTGAGGCCCAAGGAGGCCTAACATTTTGCTCCAGGACGCCAACGTTGCCCCAAAAGGGCCTAACATCACCCTAAAAGGGTATGATGTCACCTTTACAGCTTTTTTTAAGGTTTAATCATGACATTTAATGTAAAAACTGGATATTATGTGTAATAGGCCATGTCGGCCTTTTTGACCTAATTTTGGTCATTAGTATTGTATGAATAAGAGTTTAAACCCTTGTATTTTTCATCATCTTTCACTCACACTTGTGAGGACTAAAATTTGCACCCTCCTTAGGGTTTCTTGGCTGAAATTTTAGGCGCACTTGTTGAGGAAGGCTAAATCTTGGAGTATTTTGACAAGTTTCTTGGTGGAATTGTTCAACTAGGTTTTTTCTTGATTATTCTTGATGAATGTAAGTGATATTTCTGCAATTCTTCTTARTTGAATGGTTATAGTTTATTTCTCTTACATTTACATTAAAGATTATGAAATTGCATGACTAAACCCTAGGAAGACTAGCACATGTTATTGTCCTAGCTTCAAAAGCCTTCACCTACTAGATCTTGTCAAAAGGCCATTTTTCTTGAAACATGTATTAAGGCCTTGACATTGCAACACCTTAAGTATCCACTGCTTCATCTTAGCCAATATTTTTGCTTCATCTTTGAGTTAAGGAGGGAGGAAATTCTACTAAGGCCTAGGGTTACCTACACCTTAGTATCTAGTTTCCCCTAGGATTTGATAATTAGAGCTTTGGGTTACCAACACTCCAATCTATCATTCTCCCTTGTCCTTGACTTTCCTACTATCATTTTCTTCAACATTTGCTGCCATATTCATTGACTCCATTTGCCCTAAAGCACTAGTCTAAGTCCTCCTTTGAGTAATTGATCAAAACAACCATCAAAACCTATTCTTTGAGCAACCTACTAACACTTTCTAATCCTAGAATAGCCTAACCTACTGACTATATTGTTGTTGTTACTAAAGTAAGCTACAACCATTTAATGCAGCATTAAAAGCTTATAAAAGCAATTGAAAAGGTTGATTTAATCATTGTCTTGTTTGCTTCCAACAAATGCTAGTATTATGATTTCAATGGTTAATGATTCTTAGTCATTTTTTAAGCTATTGCAAGGCATTTAATGTGAAGCATTACCTTATAAATATTGTTGTTATAATTTTCTGTTTACTTCATCATATTCAGCAAATTGTTTTTATCGAGAAAATCCATGGTTTTATGAAGTGCTAACCAACAAGAGTACTTGCAAATATATATAGTTTCTTGTTGCTTTGTTCCAAGCAGGTATACTTTGACATATTATCTCTTCATTGGTTATAAAACCGTACTTTCTGGTCGGTGGTGACTTGTGAGAGGGGATCTTTATCTAGCCACTTTGACTTTGCCTTCTCAAACCCCTTGGTCACCGGGGACGTCTCCCTTGGGCCTACCACCCTAAATAGAAAGAGACATCCTATTGAGGTGAAAGTGATAGGATAGTCTCCTGTTATGCCAATTTGCTCTCCTTTAACCTTTTCTACTATCAAAGTACAAATTGTGCGGTAACACTACAGTTTCCCCCCATGGTAGGGGAAGCATGTGATGGTGAGAGAAGGCATCATTGAATATATGTCAAACAAACATAGGGCCAATTATGAATATAAGCCATAATTAAATTAATCTATAAAAAGAAAAATGATTCAGAAAATTCTCTAAAGGAATCTGAAATCCAAAGACTAGCTGCAAGAAGAAGAAAAATAAGCAAATGACTAAGTATAATTTTAGCAAGATTTCAATCTAATATGCAGACAACATTGAAGTAAACAAGTAGATAGTGTTGAAGTAAAAAAGAAAACAATGTTAAAGAAAACAAGGAACAAAGTAAAAATAAAATAGCATAATGTGTTTATGAATCACACCTACACAAATCCATGGGAAACTTTTCCATAAGGTATAATGTCTACCATTGAGATCCCGCCCCCCCTTTGGAAGGTAACGTTGTTTTGTGACCCGCAAAATGTGTCCAAGGTGAATCAAACAAAATGGTTATCCACAAGGGAAAGGGGCATATGAGATCTATAGGAAGGAAAAGGAGGGGGAATTTGATTGTGTTGGTGGTAACCAACAAGAGAATCAAGGAAAGCACTAGAAACTAGAGAGTCAATGAGGTCCTTCACTATCTAAGAAGTTTCTGAAAGTTTGTAGGAGATGATTTATGAGGCCTTGCAAGAGGGAATGTGGAAGCCTTACTCCGTGAGTTCCTACAAAAGGGCTTGCTTGAGAGAGACTCTTTGGGAGGTCCCATCGGCAGAGCTAGTGCAAGGGAAACACTTGAGGAAGGCATAGGAATATATGGAGGTTTTTTTCATGAGTGTGTTCCCCCCTATGACATTCTTAGGGAGCCCATGCAAGAGGTGAGATAACATGTTTGAACCAATGTTACAAAAATCTTCATTTCTCCCAATTTGTCACCAGGTTTTACCAAGTTTTTCAAGTTTGGGCTTATGATTTTAGAATTTTTCTAATCTTTTCTTGATTTTCCCGATTTCCCTAGTTGATGATCCCCATCGAATTTTTGTTGATGTCAAGTCTTGCAACACTAGTTTGTACACATCTCAAAGTGTGAGTAAAAAGAATATCAATTGAATACCAATAATGAGGCTAATTATCTTCCTCTTTACTTTTTCTTCTTTCAAGAAACGGGTGAGGCCAAGGGCCAGCACACTCAAGGAATTAAAAACAATAAATAAAAAAACCCTCACTATTTGATTACTAGTAAACCAAGGCCAATAGGAAACCATAAAGTATTTATTAAAACACAACTTGCTAGAAGAAGTAAAGGAGAGATCAAGATAAAAAGAGTCAAAGAGAGGTTGAGAGGCCAAGAGGCCATAGAGAAAGGATGAGAAGCCAAAGATAAGCTGGCAAAAGGCTAAAAGGCAGGAAGAGAAGCCAAAAGGAGGGCTAAGGGATTGAAAAGTTGATTATGAGGGAAAAAGGAGAACCCAAAGATTAAAACGAATGCCACAAGGACAAAATGCAAGGGGAGAGGCTTAAAGGGAGCACAGACGAGCACTATTCCGTCAGGTTTTTGAGGTAAAACTTAAGGAAAGAAGCAAAGGATGTGTCACAAAAAAAGTGTAAGTAGACAAAATTCACACATAAAGGTGCTCTTGAGGCACCAAAGGTGACTATAAGATGCATAGATGATGAATCAAGCAATGGAAACTAAAGAAAGGAGTATTTCCAAAGAGGCATCACGGGCAAGAACAATGAATTACAACTTCAAAAAAAAAGAAACAACAAGCCAAAGAAAACTTTGACAAACAGAAATCATGAACACACTGTAAATGGTAGCCAAGCATGGATAAGGCTACTTGCAAGGCAATGACAATAGTGGGTAATTCTACAAGTATGAGGGTTCATGATTGTGACAGCCAAGAAAGAGGGCTATGAGGTAATAGGGAGGCCAAGAATAGGATAANTTTTCAAGTTTGGGCTTATGCTTTTAGAATTTTTCTAATCTTTTCTTGATTTTCCCAGTTTCCCTAGTTGATGATCCCCATCGACTTTTTGTTGATGTCAAGTTTTGCAACACTATTTTGTACACATCTCAAAGTGTGAGTAAAAAGAATATCAATTGAATACCAATAATGAGGCTAATTATCTTCCTCTTCACTTTTTCTTCTTTCTAGAAAGGGGTGAGGCCAAGGGCCAGCACACTCAAGGAATTAAAAAACAATAAAAAAAAAACCCCTCACTATTGGATTACTAGTAAACCAAGGCCAATAGGAAAGCATAAAGTATTTATTAAAACACAACTTGCTAGAAGAAGTAAAGGAGAGATCAAGATAAAAAGAGTCAAAGAGAGGTTGAGAGGCCAAGAGGCCATAGAGAAAGGATGAGAAGCCAAAGATAAGCTGGCAAAAGGCTAAAAGGGAGGAAGAGAAGCCAAAAGAAGCGCTAAGGGATTGAAAAGTTGATTATGAGGGGAAAAGGAGAACCCAAGGATTAAAATGAAGGCCACAAGGACAAAATGCAAGGGGAGAGGCTTAAAGGGAGCACAGATGAGCACTATTCCGCCAGGTTTTTGAGGTAAAACTTAAGGAAAGAAGCAAAGGATTTATCACAAAAAAAGTGTAAGTGGACAAAATTCACACATAAAGGTTCTCCTGAGGCACCAAAGGTGACTATAAGATGCATAGATGAAGAATCAAGGCATGTAAACTAAAGAAAGGAGTATTTCCAAACAGGCATCACAGGCAAGAAAAATGAATTACAACTTCAAAAAAAAGAAACAACAAGCCAAAGAAAATTTTGACAAACAGAAACCATGAACACACTGTAAATGGTAACCAAGCATGGATAAGGCTACTTGCAAGGCAATGACAATAGTGGGTAATTCTACAAGTATGAGGGTTCATGATTGTGAAAACCAAGAAAGAGGGTTATGAGGTAATAGGGAGGCCAAGAATAAGATAAGGAGTGGGAAAGCCAAAAAGAGTGTTAATAGGACAAAAAATGGATCTTGATGATGAAATATGGGTTGAGAGTCAAACAAACAAACAAAACAAGGAAGTGAGTCCACTAGGCAAACAAACAAGTCAAAAGTCAAAAGGTAGCAAGTTGGGCACATTACCCCTAGGTTTTTTCAAGTAGACCTTTACAGAAGAAACAAAAGGAATTTTCCCCAAAATAAATGGAAATGGAAAAAAAGGTACAAGAAAACTTGCTCTTAGCACTAGGAGGCAACTACAACAAGATTCAATGACAAATGAGGGGAAATGAAGCTAACTAAAGGAGTCTTGCTAGTGAGGCACTAAGGGAAAGAAGAGTCGGGTGCAATAAGAAATGAAGGACCAAAGCAACTTCTACCAACCAAAGGCTATGAAAACATTGTAGATGGTCGAGGGGACTGACTAATAGATGAGGCTACCTACAAGGGAATTTGAGAGTGGATACATGATCCCCAAATGATGAGGAACAAGAGGGATTCTTGCTCAATAGGATACAACAAAGATTCAAGAGAGAAGACACAAAGGGAGTTGAGGAGATACCAATGGTTTCGCCAATGGAAAAATTACAANCCCATCGAATTTTTGTTGATGTCAAGTTTTGCAACACTAGTTTGTACACATCTCAAAGTGTGAGTAAAAAGAATATCAATTGAATACCAATAATGAGGCTAATTATCTTCCTCTTCACTTTTTCTTCTTTCAAGAAAGGGGTGAGGCCAAGGGCCAGCACACTCAAGGAATTAAAAAACAATAGAAAAAAAACCCTCACTATTGGATTACTAGTAAACCAAGGCCAATAGGAAAGCATAAAGTATTTATTAAAACACAACTTGCTAGAAGAAGTAAAGGAGAGATCAAGATAAAAAGAGTCAAAGAGAGGTTGAGAGGCCAAGAGGCCATAGAGAAAGGATGAGAAGCCAAAGATAAGCTGGAAAAAGGCTAAAAGGGAGGAAGAGAAGCCAAAGGAGCGCTAAGGGATTGAAAAGTTGATTATGAGGGGAAAAGGAGAACCCAAAGATTAAAATGAAGGCCACAGGGACAAAATGCAAGGGGAGAGGCTTAAAGGGAGCACAGACGAGCACTATTCCGCCAGGTTTTTGAGGTAAAACTTAAGGAAAGAAGCAAAGGATTTGTCACAAAAAAAGTGTAAGTGGAAAAAATTCACACATAAAGGTTCTCCCGAGGCACCAAAGGTGACTATAAGATGCATAGATGAAGAATCAAGGCATGTAAACTAAAGAAAGGAGTATTTCCAAACATGCATCACATGCAAGAAAAATGAATTACAACTTCAAAAAAAAGAAACAAGAAGCCAAAGAAAATTTTGACAAACAGAAACCATGAACACACTGTAAATGGTAGCCAAGCATGGATAAGGCTACTTGCAAGGCAATGACAATAGTGGGTAATTCTACAAGTATGAGGGTTCATGATTGTGAAAACCAAGAAAGAGGGCTATGAGGTAATAGGGAGGCCAAGAATAAGATAAGGAGTGGGAAAGCCAAAAAGAGTGTTAATAGGACAAAAAGTGGATCTCGATGATGAAATATGGGTTGAGAGTCAAACAAACAAACAAAACAAGGAAGTGAGTCCACTAGGCAAACAAACAAGTCAAAAGTCAAAAGGTAGCAAGTTGGGCACATTACCCCTAGGTTTTTTCAAGTAGACCTTTACAGAAGAAACAAAAGGAATTTTCCCCAAAATAAATGGAAATGGAAAAAAAGGTACAAGAAAACTTGCTCTTAGCACTAGGAGGCAACTACAACAAGATTCAATGACAAATGAGGGGAAATGAAGCTAACTAAAGGAGTCTTGCTAGTGAGGCACTAAGGGAAAGAAGAGTCGGGTGCAATAAGAAATGAAGGACCAAAGCAACTTCTACCAACCAAAGGCTATGAAAACATTGTAGATGGTCGAGGGGACTGACTAATAGATGAGGCTACCTACAAGGGAATTTGAGAGTGGATACATGATCCCCAAATGATGAGGAACAAGAGGGATTCTTGCTCAATAGGATACAACAAAGATTCAAGAGAGAAGACACAAAGGGAGTTGAGGAGATACCAATGGTTTCGCCAATGGAAAAATTACAARGGGGTTTCATTGTTGAAAAGAAGGGTGAASGAAGTGGAAAGAGGGGGAGAAGTGTTGGGAGAACTCTCCCATGGAAAAAAATAATTGGGGTGGGGGAGGAAGAAGGKATCTTCCCCAYGRYRGAGAAAATCYAACCHRCATATAGTACATTTAACCCATGAGAAACCACCAAACCAATGAAMTAGTCCCTATGTGGGGCCACAATGTGGCCCCACATAGGGACTCAATGTGGGGCCACAATGGAGTAACAAAAAAAGTATTAAATAGTTCAGTAGCCAAACTAATTGTCACATTGCAAAGGAAGTGGATGACTCAAGATCTAGCTTGAGCTATATAGGGCCCAAGGCTAAGATTCAAAAAATGAAAAGATAGGCTAAGAGAGAGTCCAAGGTTGTACTTGAGAAAAGGCAAAGATAGGACAAAAAGAGAAATTTTGATAATCTCAATTGTTGGAATTGTGCTTGTTTCAATGGATTAGGATTCATACTTCACATGTTTTGGATTTGTTATTACAAAATAAATGAAAATGGTTTACCTATCCAATTCCTTTCATTTGAGCCTACTTGGCCTATTTAGACTAATGAATGAAAGTAAAAAAGTGAGAGAAGTGAGATAAATTCTCTCACATTCACTAAGAATCTCAAAACAAAATTGGTTCCTTGTACAATTGTATCTAATGAAAGCAATGGTTGTACTGTTTCCTACAAGGACATTGTTCTCCCTTTGCAAAATGTAAATTTATAAGTTGTGAAAATAAGTAATGGAGAGGCGGCTTGCTGCAAATTGAATTTTCATAATCCAAATAATAGGCACAAATAAAATGAATTAAACAAAGGAGTAGGGATCTCCTATGCACCTGTGTTTGTGATAGTGAGCTAAAAAAAAGAATGAGTCTCTCCAAACTCCATAAAATACTGCAAGGAAAATGAAATGTTCAACTATGAAAAAAAGCATGATAAAATGAAGTCCTAGATCTAAGTCAAGCAAGAAAAACAAAGTATGAGAATCCCCAAAGTGCCCTCAAAATCATAGTTATGGAACCTCCAACCTGTAATGTGCTTGTCCTCCTTTCTATGTTGCTAGTTGCAAGTGTAGTCTTCTCCCTCCACATTGCTCCACGATCCAAACCAAGGAGAATGAGGCCAAGAGAAGCAGGTGAAAATGGGCAAATGTGGGGCAAGAGGAGTTGCAATTGAAGAGGCAATGGGAGCCCAAGTAAAGGGGAAATGAGAGGAGCATTAACATGGTGAAACAATGCTAGGTTTTAACCCATGAACAAGGGGATAAGGGAGAGAAACATAACTAAACCTCCATGAATGGCCCTAAGAAAATTATTGTGGCAAGAAAACATGGGGATGGCCCTAAGAAAATGGTGGAGATATGGATTCTTATAATGGAAGCCATTGATTCCCTCCTCCTTGTTGATGATTTCATATTGAAAGACCATCATGACTATTTCTAAATTTATTGTCAATTACTCACTATCTTCACTCAAATTTTCAATGTATAACGGCCTCAATGATATACTTGCTTGGTTGTTGGTCCAACCTCATTCCCACAAGTGCATGATAGCCCCATTAGACCCACCATTGCTAAGTTTCTCATCATACCATTGTTCTTTACTAGCTTGATACTTGAATTTAACACCAAAATAAACCCATAAAACACCATCTTCATGTCAACTACAATTTGGATAGATATCATTCTTATGTTTAACCAATGGATGACTTTGACAAAACATTTGCACTCTTGAAATACTAAGACTTTTCTCTATTCCTCTTCATTATTAATTATAGCAAATTAAAATTCAATAATCGATATGATCATAGTACACAATTAATTAAGTCATAGCCCTATGTATAGATCTATCTAGGGTACCTAAACAACTTTAATAAGTTGTTGTTAGTCAAATTTTTCCTCAATGGAACACAATACCTTGAGAAAAGGGAGAATGCTAAGCAACTAGATTGTAGAGAGTCGTTAGGGGTTATTCTCCTCTTATGATGGAAACAAATGGATTTTCTAGCTCAAATGCTATGTTACTAGTAGGATCTACAACCCTTGATTGAGATTAAGCATTTACAACCTTGARTTTAGACATGTGACAAGTKTGCCATCATTAGACATCATCTAGACTTTGGATCATGCAACATGTAAGCAAATGGACTTATCAAATTTTAACCAAARAAATGTTRTAATAACAACATCAATTTATGTAATTKTTTTGTATCATGTCATCATTTCTTTATGCATATGCATCCATGTAATCTTACTCMMATGTATASTTGTTTATGGTCAAAAAATTTRCATTTAGTATCATCTTACTCTATAGTATAGGYTATTTGTAGTCATTTACAAAATTGTATTGAATTAAGCAAATATGATGTTTGACCAACATTTGAGCATGGTTATACCCATGTATAAAAATGAAACACTTCAATAAAAAGGTCATTTTGTATATACTTCATTGATGTACTAATTCACAATTTGACTTCGTAAGTTTAGGTTAACCTTAGTAACCATAAACTACATTAAATATATAGTATGTAGACCTTAGTGACATCTTACAATTAACATCTGTTATGACTCATAATCAATGTAAATTCATAAGCTTAAACTAGCTAAACTCCAACACAACCATAACTTGAAAGCTATGTGACACTTCAATATATCATCTTCCTTCCATGAATTTGCTTTGCAGATAGATTCTAATGACATTGTAATCACTAGAGTAAGGGGGATCTCTCTCTAGTCTCTTCACTTTTTCCTTGGCAAGTTTGAGATGAATTATATTCAAAGAAAACACAGCATTAAATTTGCATTTCAATATATAAATGTAAATTTAATGTTGTGTTTTCTTTAAATATAACTCATCTCAAACTTGGCAAGGAAAAAGTGAAGAGACTAGAATGACCCTTTAGAACCACACAGCAATGGTTATGAGTTTCACTCTCACTCAGTGTTGTTGATGTGGGTACCTTCACTTGCACTCTAAAATCCAAGAGAAAAAAGTTTTGGACTTTACAAATTCACACAATAACCAACATATCATAAATACTGAAAATCAAAATATACAACCTCCAACTTAATAATCTCTTTAATCTCTTTTAGATAAATGTGTTGAATATTAAAAAATAAATGTAATTAAAAAATAAATTATATTTCATATGAGAAGTCACACACAATATCACTACATAATAAACTTAATAATTTAATGTCTATTTATTATTTCTATATTCAACCAAATTGACCATGCACTTCATAATGAATGGGCTATTTTTATTATTATACTCTTTTTCTATGTTTCTCCAAACTCTAAACGCTGAAACCTTGCCAAATTTAAAAAGGCAATCTAAGGATTTAATTACAAGGGTTTGGGGTTTGTGAGTTTATAATAAAAAAGGCTTAGACCACGCTTCTCACCGCCGTTTTAGTTAAGGCTTAGACCACGCCCCTCACAGCTTCTCACCGCCGTTTTAGTTAAGGCTTAGACCACGCCCCTCACAGCTTATAAGAGTATTTTATTTCTTCGATCCTCGCAACGAGAGACTCTTAAAAAACAAAATAAATGCCAAAACCATCACATCTAAAACAGCTGGCATTAATACAGCTCACAATCACTATCATTAATACAGCCTCCACGGGTAGTCACAACTATTCTAATTTTAATTCTAAAATTCCAACCATCTAGAGAAAAGTAAATCTAAAATTTCAATCATCTAGAGAAAAAGTAAAGTAAAGGTTGAAAGGACGTATTCATATTGGCAAAACACGAAAAACGAAAATGGCACCTGTTTCGAGCCTAAAGGTTGTACGGTATAAAGTAAAGGTTGAAAGGACGTATTCATATTGGCAAAACACGAAAAACGAAAATGGCACCTGCTTCGAGCCTAAAGGTTGTACGGTAGGTTGTACGGTATACCGGCGAAGGCTGTGAGACGAGGCACACATCAGCGAATTCTACATCCACATTCCGGCCAGAGATTGAGTGTATGATTTATCTTCCATATTTCTCCATGTCATCCATACACCTCCGTAAACTACAAAAACTGCAAAACAACCAGACACCGCATCAGACAGATCAAGATTGAAAGAAAGAAAAATATTATGTAATAGCCCTTCATTTAAACTGAAAACGTTTTCTAGAGACCATATTTTGAACAAAAGGGGAAAAATTATGAAAAATAAACCAGTTGCAGAGGCAGTCAATGTTCATTTACAGAAAATCCTTAACCAGACCAAACCCTAATAAGCAAGCCACCCACCAAAAAAATTAAAAGAAATGCGCGAGTACAGAGCGAGATTTACCTTGAATGACTCTCTCTCCGAATTGAAATGCCAATGAGCTTTCTCCTGAGAGTTAAAATCCTGAAATAAAAATACTTAAAAACTGTTAATCTCTCCAAAAACAAGGTCATCAAACAACCTAAACCAACCCAAGCCTGGTCCCGTTCTGTACATATCTTAGTAAGAATTTAAATATTTGTATATGTATTCAAATTAAACCAGAAAACAATAGCATACGGTTTCATATAAATCCGAAATCAGCGATTTCAGTTCTATCTGCCTATCCAATGCTCTGCATCCCGCAACAAAATCAAATCAACCCACCAAACAATGCAAACACACAGAAGAAAAAATAAAAAAGAAAAGTTCAACATGAAAAAAATGAAAAATGACAAAAAAAAAACGTCGCAGAGAATACACTGTAAACGCGCATGGCCATGCCGCGGACTAACAAATAAATAAGAAGAACAATAACCCAAGCCAAGCCAAGAATACAAAAGAAATGAGAGATGAAATGAAACTGCTGAATGTTGGGCGTCTGGAAATAATTTATACCCGCTCCAACTCAAACGGTCACAAGCTCATCGGCACCTGCTTTTTCTCTATAAACTGTTTTTTGTTTTATCTTCAACTCCACCACCATTGCATTGCAGGTCAGTCTCTTGCAAAAACTGTGCGGTATTCAAATTCGGAAGAATCCAAGCTGTAATTAGAGTAGGCGGTATACGAACTCGGAAGCATCAGACGGTTTTAGCACGTGGAAATAGACTTCAAACTTGTGTGTCACTGAATTAAGGTTTTTTAATTGAGACAGGCTTTAGAATATCTCCCTACTCAGTCAGTAGAGAATATAGATTTTTCGGAATCGATGTAGGATGTCTCTGGATTAATCCGATCTTTTTATCAATGTTTTAAATTGTTCCATCATATTAATTTGATTTTTTTAATTAGAATGTTTGTTT
>JZKD02S2068764.1:25080-45161 GCA_000966675.3 Picea glauca | reverse complement strand
TGTTTTAGTATTTCCAACACTACCCTCCACCTCACTCTCGATATGCTTGTTGGCCAATCAATGCATTCAACTATGACTGTTAACCGACTGAATCACCATCTTCTCCCTAACGGACACCTGTTCATCCACTTAATCCCATTTTTTCACCATTGTTGCATTGTTCACGATCTAGACACAGACGAAGCCACCATCCCCTGTTCTCTTCAGTCAACGATCGCCATTAACACCTGGTAAACATAGTTAACATCCTTTTTCAGTTTTGCAGGTATCAGTTAGATCAATGGCACCCAAATCCAAATCTTTAGAGATCGAAGAAAATCCTTTCCTCCCTTATCCCATCGACCTGGATCAAATACCATTGACCGATAAAGACTACTTAATTGCAGATCCGAAGTGCGAATTTGACTTCTTCGAATTGCACTTCTGGCTCAAAGAAATTTTTCTGGACCAGAGCGACGAGATTGGACTCTGGCAGTCCAATCTCCCACTATACATTTTCCCTCAGACATACATTTCCTTGAGGTCACTCTAAAATGCTAGGCACACTATCTCCCTAGCCAAAGAGCCATTATTTCATCTTCTGGTGAAACTCTCTTCACCATTACCCCTGAAATGCTAAACCAGATAATGTAGATACCCAAAGCCAAATCCCTTTCCCCTTTTTCCATCGAGATTCTGATTGAGATGTACCAGAAGCTGTCTTTCCCACAGAGAGCTAAAATCTTTGAACTTTTCCTCCCTAAAAATGCCCAGTTATCCAAAAGGAACCCCCCCTACCATTCCTCCATCTTCTTAGTGAAAGGTAACCATATCATTTCTTCCCTGTGATGCCTACTAGGATATTATTTAGACGAATGGGTAGACGAGCCCATTCTGGGTTTTCTATCCATTTTCTTCACCGAGGAAAAGTCCACTATGCAGTTCAACTACAACTGGTTTCTGGCCGATAACATCCATGAACATCTCTTCAAATTCTCCATGGAGGGTATGTTCAGGTATTCTTCAGTTTTGGTATACATGTTCATCTTTTCCCAAGAATATAAGTTCTCTTTCTCCATGCAGAAGCTAGACCTAGACGGTAACCCACAACCCATGACATCCTGAACATCATTATTGAGAAAGAACTCATTTGATTTCAATTTCAAGAAGTTCATTGATCTGTTTTACCATCCAGTGGTAAGTATGCTCAGTGGAAGAACAAAACACAGGATAAATGAAGAAATTCAAAGGATCCTACATCTATCAGACCTAGCTAAAACAAGTGATTGGTACCTCTACCAGGATCACACAGAAATCAGGGTCTATGGCTGTGACCTACCACCTTACAAGATGCCCAAGTATTTTCCTCTTACAATATTTGCTCTATAATATATCAGGTAGATGATCAATTCATATGACATTCATTTTGTGGATTTCAAGAAGAAGCAATAGCTCAGTATCAAAGGTCATATAGGTTCCTTCATTTGCAACAACAGAGTTGCAGGAGAAGAAGAAGAAAGGTTGTTAAAAGAGATGAAGTTCAAGAAAAGTTTCCCATGGCACTACGATCCTTGTGGTATCATTTCAGAAACCATATTCAAGAACAAAATTCCACCCTATGCTCATGTGCCTAAACCAGAGATAGAAAGATACATGAAAAAGACAGAATGGGAGGAAGACACTCTGACTGACATTGAAAAACATCCTTCTCCTGCCAACATTTCATAAACTGTTACTCCATAGGTACCAACAGATAAGAGGCCCAGGAAAGAAGTATCTCCCCCAGTCACTAAAGTCTCAATAGAGGACTTCCAAGTTTACAGGAAAATACCCAAGACCAGTCGCATGCCTGACAGGTCTGGAGGAGAAGAAACTCAGTCCACCACAGTAATGGAGGGAGAACACTCACCACTTTTCTCAGGAAATCAACAAATTATGTCCACTTCTTCATCCAAGTAACAAATAGACATCACATTGTCAACCAAATCCTCACAAGATCCTGTAGGACTCAACATATTTGAGAAGTATAACCCGATAAAAAAGAAGAATGGACTGTTGACCAACAATACCTATGCACAATTATGGAAACAAAATTCTACAACACAACATAGGTTACTCTCTACCTTTGATACAGAGAAAGGAAGGATTCCCATGGCATTCTTGTAGGCATAGGTGCCTCATCCTAAGGTGATTTATGATTATAAAAGGTCAACATTTGAGTTTGATATGAAACAAGTGCATCCAGCTGACAAAATGGATATGCACAGACAAACTAGGGAGATGATTTTCTCCACTCTGTAAAACACCTCCATGACTGCTACAAAGTTGTAGGTTTCCTTAAACAACATCTAGACTCATCTGAATATGGAGAAAGTGTCTTCTTTAGAAAAATATAACAAGATAAAATATCTGGAGGAACTAGTACTCAAAATTGGATATGATCCTTCCAATGTTAAAGCAATAGAAGAATTACTAAAGAAGAAGAATGATGATATAGAATCCTTGAGGAAACAATTGAAAATACCTACCACAGAAGACCCAAAGGTGAAGGAAATGGCCAAGATTGAAGGCCACAAGGAGGAAATGTTAAAACTAATCATAGAGTAGAACACACAAATCAAGGAAATGGAGGTTGAGCTAGAGAAGATGGTCAAAGAAAAAGAGAAAAGTTTTCCAATGAATGTCATCCCACTAGAAGCAATTCTTCTCACAGGGGCCAGTACAACAACAATAGGCACAACAACAAAAATCTCATCATCTATCCTAGTGTCAGCTCTAGATGCATCAGAAAATTTGGCAAATTCGATGGAAGACATGTATCTACAAGGAAAATAAATCAAAAGACTGCAAGAGGAGATCAATAACCTCCAGAATTTGAAGTCCACATTTCAATCTAGCTACAATATAGAAATGGACAAGTCACAGAGGCTCAAGAAAGAACTTCAGAATCTGCAGAAGGAGACAGTCATGGCCAAAACACTTTCATAGGCCAAGGAAAATATTTGGATGGACATCTGCCAATCAATGACAGATATTTGGCCCCTGATACAGATTGTGTTTGAGTAGCATGAGATAGTGCAAAGATCTAGGCAAGCCATCGACAAGATAAATGGATAATTGGGAGAAATGCCTACCGAGGCCACATAGATCATCAGGTTGTTGAATTCAAAGAATAAATAAGAATTGGAATCACTGGAAATTGAGGGCAGAATAGAGACAATCCTTGAGGTCAAGAAGGTTTTGACCAAGAAAGGATTGATGCTGCAATTAAAAGATAAATCTCATAACATGGATATTGGATTGCAGATATTCTTTAGCAAGGTCGACTCACTACACAAGAAGGGGCTTATGGGTTTATTAGTGATCAATGACAAGCTAATTACTCTCTCAGACTACAAGTAGAAAATCCTAGTAGTGGAAAAAGATGGTTCTAAGTTTTCTTGGATACAGGGAAAAATTACTGGCAAATCATTCTTGGAGACTCTGTAGTTGGACCTGAGCATCCAACATGAGATAAAGTACATATTCATCACCAATCCCACCTTTGATAAGTACACATAGATAGATGAAACTTATAGAATATTACTCAAGGTCTCCATCCCCAGTCAAAAGAGATGGGAAGACATTTGTGCCTTAATTGAGTAAAGATGATGTGTACATCTGAGTTATCATGAACAAAATTCATAGTCAAGTCAAAGATGAATCACCAACCACCTTCCTCAGAATCAGTACCAAATATTTGAGAGGATCATTCAAAATTCCTACTTTTTTGTACTATGTCATCTAGTTAGTTATATTTTTTGTCCACCATATCCTGATCATTAATGACAGGATCAGATGTAATTTTTCTATAAATACTTCAGACTTCGAAGTATTGAGAGCTTATTTTTACACCCAAGCGAGCCATCTCTGTAATATTTTTGAAGAGATCTACCAGTAATGAAAAGGCGTTTTCATAGGATTCTTGCATGTTGATGTTGGTGATGTGTTTTCTTCTCTGTTAATGTTTATCTTATAATGTTATCGTTTTTTTTCCTAATCTAATTGTTTAAAAGAAGTTTAAGTGCATAATTTATCTCGAATACTCTGTCTCTGGATTTTAATGATCTGAATGTTTTTCTTCTGATGTTGTAATAAATAAATTATTAAATTCTTCTTTATTGTGATTGATTATCTCACCTCTTTCTGTCTTTCCATCATTTTAATTCTAAAATATCCAACATTTCCATTATCTTTCCCTGTGAAGAAACGTAATAAAATATGTTTATTATCTCAAACCTTAACACAGACCCCATATCCCAATGGATGTGTAAGCAATATTTCAGCCATATTTATAAAACAAAACAACACACTTATATCAATTTAACTAGCCTAATATCTTAAAACCCAACAACGCCAAATCATATAGAGAGATCCCTCTCTGAAACTGGAAGGGCTAGATCCTAGCTTTGAAGTGGTTTTGGTAATTTACCTCTACTAAATTTCTTCTACCCCCTAACAACCTCTGGGAATTTACAGAGTGCTAACAAGATCCAAGTAAATTTAGGCCTATCTCCCTCTGCAATGTAGTTTACAAAGTCATTACCAAGGTCATAGATAACTTCCTAAAATTGATCCTTCCCTTCTTGATCTATTCATAGAAAACATGATATTTAGAGGGTCACCAAATTCTTGATGGCATAATTATGGTTCATGAAATGATTCATTTTCTAAAAGCTACCAAGTCACCAAGAATGTTCATCAAATTAGATATGTCTAAATCCTTTGAAAATATTAGTTGGAAATATATTCAACATGTCCTTAGAGCCTTTGGTTTCTCTCCAACTCGGGTCAAATCCCTTATCTCATCAAATTTATTCTCTATCCTAGTTAAAGACTCTCCTTTTGCTACATTTTCCCCTACCCGTGGCATCTAGCAAGGAGACCCCCTATCTCCTTTCCTTCATCTTAATGGCAAAGGGTTTAGGCTAGACACTAAAAGTTGTAGTGTCAAGGAAAAATATCGAAGGACTCTAATTCTTTGGGGATGATCTTCCTATATCCCATCAATAATTTTCTAATGACACAATTCTCATGGGTGTTCCTAATATTCGAGAATATCATGTCATCAAGAAGGTCCTCTTCAAATTCATGGATTCCTCGGGTACTTCTACCAATCAAGATAAATATCAATTATTTTTCTTTAATACTCCTCTTACAATTCAAGTTCATATTTCCAGTATTCTTGGTTTCTAGTGAAGCTCCCTTCTATCCAAATATTTGGGTGCACCTCTTGTTGAAAATTCACTCTACAACTCCTCTTGGGAGGATATTGTTTCCAAGATGGAAATAAAACTTTCCAATTGGTATTTATAATCGATTAACATTTCAAGTCATCTTGTCTTTCTCAAATCAGTCCTGCAAGCAATGCCTCTATATATTTTCTCAACCCTTGCTACACAAAAATCCATTTTGAAAGTTGTTTGTAATTTATAGAGATGATTCCTCTAGGGAGGAGCTCAAAAGGAAAGGAAATGGGCATTGTTCATGTGTAATAAATTGTGTCAACCAAAATTCACAAGAGGCCTAGGGATCAAAGATCTTGAAGTTCTTAGTTCATTCCTCAGAGCCAAGACTTGGCGGAGATGACTCAAGAGTAAACGTGGTCTATGGAGCAGAATTTGGGACAATAAATATTTCCCAAACACTAAGACCCATGATCTCATTCGCCTAGATGGAATAATTATAGGGAATCGAATTTGGAATTTAGCCTAGAATAACAAAGAAATAATTCAACAAGATTGTTTCTAGGAGGTGTGGAATGGAAGCCATACCCTTTTCTGGGATGATGCCTAGAAGAAAAAAATTGCTTGGAGGGATCGATAATACTTACACCTGAAATGATCCAACATTATAAATCAAAGAAAAAATGGCTATGACATTACTATATCTCTTCGAAATCAGAGGATAAATGGATAACTTGGATCCCCAAAGACCAATGAAATTATCTCTCACTTGATCTACACTGGGAAATATTTTGGAAAGAAATATCAACTCAAAAATCAAGGTTTAGGAAGGACATGATAAACTTCGATGGGGTTATAAAACACATGGATGTTTTAATATCAAGGAGGATTACAATATAGTTGTAGGTTATTAGGAACTAACTCAACATGACATATGGACCAAGATTTGGTATAAAAACTTATGGCCCAAATTATCCTTCTTTCTTTGGTTAATTGTTCATGGAAAAATATTGACCTGGGACAATTTGATTCGGTGTGGGTTCCATGGTCTAGCCTTTTCCCCCCTCTACTATGAAGAAGGATAATCCATGGATCACCTTATTAATAACCTATCCCTATTATCTACCTTATGGGATCATGCCACCAAAACTTCCAGGACAATGGATCGCAACGGGAACAACTTAACTAACACCAAAGAAAAATGGCACCCAATTTCCTTCTCCAACCCAATCCTAAATCGGCCGAACAAATTTTTCTAGGATTTATTCTTTAGGAATTTTGGAAGGAGATAAATCATAGGATGTTCAAGAATGAACATTGAGAGGCTAATATTGTATGGGAAATGATCAAACATAGAATCTGTGAAACCACTCTCTCCACCTAATGTTCAGAGGAAGATTGACAATGCTTTGCTCAAGAGGAAGGCATCCTCAAGGCCTTATATATCCTCAATATATACTCCACCCTGTACCTTCAAACAATTTCCCCTCACCCCACTATTACTACGCTATGGGAACCCCCTCCATTTGGTTTTCTCAAACTCAACTTTGATGGTGCTTCCAAAGGAAACCCTGGGCCTCTTGGTCTTGGAGTCATCTTCTGAAATGAAGTTGGTGAGCTCCAATGGATTTATGCTAATAATATTTTATTTTATAGAAACACTGCCACATAACTATAGGCCTTAAATAAGGGAAAAACCTTTGAAATCCATGAAGTCGATGAAAATATTTTCGCAGAAGAGGATTCCCATATCATTATTCAAATGCTAAAAAATATGCAACAAGGGTCTCCCATCAACAAGATTTCCCTCAAATAACATTTGGAAGGCATTCTAGAATGCATTCAATCACTTTTTTCTAATATTGAAGTTGTCATCCTGTAATGCCCCTCGGCCATCAACCTCTGTCGGTTAATGCTACTCAAACCACTTTATCTATTCTTCTAGATATGATACCATTTTGTAACGTCCCCAACCTTCCAACAGGTCGGGCAATGCCACAGCGGAAACAAATTTCTTCTCTAATACCATTTTGTGACCATTCTTGGCCTTAAACCAACAGGTCGGTCAATGCCACTGAATAACTTTGTGGAATATTTACAAATAATACTTAACAATAATAAATAGAGATAACAACTGATATTCATATATATTCCTATACATATCTATCTAATGCAATTTAAACATTTATAACATTCTATTCATGCACCTATTCATGCAGAAACAACATTAAACATACATGAAATATATATAGGCAATTCTAATAACATTATAACTTGATTTCAAGATACATATCATACAAAGAACAAATATTTGGTACTTATCTTTTAATAGATGACCACCAACTGCGTGCAGACCTTCCATGAACCTCCTAGCCTTAGACCATGCTTCTCATCACGCTCAGCAGTGGGTCACACCTGAGCTGGGACTAAACTCCACCGGGAAAGGGATCATAGGCTTGGGAAGGACAACAGGAAAGTCGCACAGATCAACATGAAGGATTTAATCCCAGGAGCTACTTACGCCCACAACCCACAAACCCTCATACCCCACATGCCTATTCCACCCCAGGAGTGTACGTCTTCACTATCACAAGTCCATTGGATATCCATTCCCCTTCCAGGGCTTCAGTAACAAGCTGGAATGAAAGTATCCAAATATTGTAGCTGTTATGGGACTCCCTCTAGGAGAACTCACTTCCCCAATGCACTCTCTCACCTGGAGAGAGTTGCTCACATGCATGAAAACCTACATCTTATATCAGCTCCTAAGACCAATGGTTAACCTCCACAACAAAATTGGATATGGGTTATGGTAATGAAAACAAGCCACACCAATCTAGAGAAAACATGGGTAGTAACAACAAAATCTAAGGCGCGATATATGGCTCAGACACTATGCAGTTGTGCTATGCTTCACAGGAAGCACGGTTGGCTTCATACATGGGTGTGGGGGTTCAGAGGTAATGGCCTAATGCGTGAATCTATGGGTGAATCAAGTCAGATGGAAGACTTTCTAGAATCACGAACCTTGTGAGAATGGCGAGAACGGTGTTTGAGGAACCCCCAACAAGCTGAATTTGCCACCTAAAACTGCATGCGCCCAAGATGACACATGTCTTCCTGAAGCCACATGAGCTCCACTTAACACTCATCCCCTTTCTCTAGGAATTTAGGACAACATGCTTATGTCAAAACTTAGCTTCTAGGAAATAATAATATAATATTATTCCTTTAGAGGTAATCCCTCTATCTTAGCCCCTATTCTTAGACACCTAGCCCCTTCCCTCCCCTTCCTAGTGGAGCTTAGTCCCCCATAACTCTTTCTTCATGGTAGGTCTGTACACAATGTTGCAATTTTATTAATGATGTGAGTATTTACATATACAAAATCAGGCTCATTGGCCTTAGCATCTGGGCTCTTCAGCCTAATAATCACATAAGTCTTTCATCTTATAAACACTTGGCTCACTAGCCTATAAACATAATTACAATTTAGCAGGGGCTCGACCTTGGGGTGTTACAATCCCATCCCCTTATTTTTTCACTGGCCTTAGTGAAACTTATTTACACAACAACAACAAGATTTCCAAAATCTTCAAAAAGATGTCGGTACTTTGCCTACATAACATCTTCATGCTCCCATGTTGCATCCTCAGGACCGTACCAGGTCCACTGAACCATTACAAGCTTTATGTCTCAATTCCAAAGTTTCTTTCTCTTCCAGTCCATTATGTGCAAAGGCTACACTTGCAAAGCGCCTTCTAGTTCCACCTGAATCACATTCCGATCAATCACATGATTAGCATCAGGTATATACTTCTTGAGCAATGATACATGAAATAAATTATGAATAGTCATGGATGCAGGAAATGAAAGCATACAAGCTTCTAGTCCAATCCTTTCTAGAATGTCAAATGATCCACAATATTTGGTTGCCAACTTGGAATAGCTTCCCAACTTTAGGTAACTTATGTTGTCTTTCACCTTCAGGAAAACATGATCGCCCACTTTAAACTCTCTGTGGTTTCTTCCTTTGTCTGCATAGATTTTCTCCCTGTCTTGGGCGACCTTCAAATTTTGCTTTATCTTTAACAATTTCTCTTCCATTTCCCTGAGCAAATCTAGACCAACCACTTCCCTATTATCTAGGTTGTCCCAACTTACTGGGGCATTGCACTTTCTGCCATAAAGTGCTTCAAACAGGCTTATCTTTAGTGATGCTTGATACCCATTGTTGTAGGAAAATTCTACCAAGTGTAGATAATATTCCCATTTAGATGGTTTTTCCATCACATACATTCTTAACATATCTTCTATCACTTGATTAACTCTTTATGTTTTTCCATCAGACTCAGGATGATAAGTCGTCTTGAAGTTTAGGTTCATTCTGAACCCCTTGAATAATCCTCTCCAAAAATTTGAGGTAAACTTTGGGTCTCTGTCAGATACAGTTGTCTTCGGAATTCCATGCAAGCATGCTACTTCCCTATTATAAATATCAGCAACATCAGTTTCCTTGTGACTAATCTTCAATAGAATAAAATGAGCGGCCTTAGTAAGTTTATCCACCACCACCATGATTGCATCATGCTGCATGCTTGATCTGGGCAATCTGGTGATGAAATCCATTTTCACCACTTCCCACTTCCACTTAGGGATGGTTAATGGATGTAGCAACAGAACTGGGTGTCTATGCTCATCTTTGACCCTTTGACACTCCATACATCTAGCAATGTATTTTGCAATTTATTTCTTCATACCTAACCAATGGTAATGGTTCTTGACTACTGAAATTGTTTTCTGATATCCTAGGTGTCCTGCATAAGGTACATTATGCATCTCTTTTAAAATCTCACTCCTCAATTTTGGAGAATTTGGTACATAAAATTTGTTTCTGTACAAGAGAATTCCATCAATTCCCAATTCATAATCTTCATCTTTTTGCTGCATTTTACCTTGCTGCAATTTTGTTACCAATTCCATGTACTGCAAATTTGATTTTGCAGCCTCATAAATTATTCCTTTAATATTCATGTGATACATGCTAATGGATGTAGCATGCAATTCATGTACTCTCCTGCTGAGTTCATCAACCACCTTGTTCTCCTTTCCTTTGATATGCTTGATATCAAAGTCATACTCATAGAGGATTCCAACCATCTACTCTCCCTAGCATTCAAAGTAGGCTGATCAAAAAAATAATTCAGACCATTATGGTCTATCCTCAGTTCAAACCTATTTCCCATGAGGTAGTGCCTCCACTTATTCAAAGCGTGTGCTATGGCTGCCAACTCCAAATCATGAGTGGCATAGATCCTTTCACGTTCTTTCAATTTTCTAGACTCGAAACATATCACAAACCCATTCTAACTGAGGACTCCACCCAGTCCTTCTTTGCATGCATCTGTGCAAACCATGAACTATTCATTCAGATCTGCAATATTCAGAATTGGAGAACTGGCCAACAACTGCTTCAATCGTTGGAAGCTCTTTTCACATTCTTTTGTCCATTGAATCTTCTTCCCCTTCCTTTGGAAGGAAGTGATGGGATGAGCTATTCTCAAAAACCTTGCAATGAACCTTCTGTGGTAGCCATCTAGACCCATGAAGAATCTAACTTCTATCACATTTTTAGGTATTGTACACCCTTTAATGGCTTCAATCTTTTCAGGGTCCACTGCTATCCCTTCTTCAGATATGATATGCCACAAATAGTGAATTTTGTTTTAATAAAATGAGCACTTGATCAATTTAGCATACAATTGATGCTCTCTTAGCACTTGCAACACCATCCTCAAATGATGCTCATGATCCTCTCTCGACTTGGAATATACAAGGATTTCATCCAAAAATATAATGACAAATTTGTCTAAATATTCTCAGAAAACACCATTCATTAAGCACATGAAAACAACTGGTGCATTTGATAACCCAAATGGCACCACTGTGAAATCATAATGACCATACCTTGTTCTGAAGGTGGTGTTACTAATGTCTTCCTATTTAATCCTCACCTGATGGTATCCTGACCTGAGATCTATCTTGGAAAATATCCTAGCATCCTTTAACTGATTGAAGAGATCATCAATCCTTGGTAGATGATACTTGTTCTTTATAGTCACTTTGTTCAAATGTCTGAAATCGATGCACAATATTAATGTCCCATATTTCTTCTTCATGAAAAAGACTAGGACACCCCAAGGTGAAACACTTGGGCGTATGTACCCCTTCTTCATAACTTCTTCAAGCTGCATTTGCAACTCCTTCAGTTCTGGTGTACTCATTCTGTAAGGAGTTTTTGATACTGGAGATGATCTAGGCATTAATTTATAGAGAAATCAATATCTCTCTTTAGAGGTAGTCTTGGTACCTCCTTGAACACATCTTCAAAATCTTTCAGGATTGCATGATCCTCCAGATTTGGCACCTTATTCTTAGATGCTTCCTTCATATGGGCTTCAAATATTTGATAGCCCTTCCTGTAACACTTTTTAGCTGCATTGCTGATATTTCTCGGATAGTAACTTCCCTTGGGATTCCTTAGACTTCTCTCTGATTTCCTTTCTCATCCAAGCAAGTGAATGATTTGTTATGGAAGTCTAATATGGCATGGTGTTGTTCCAACCAATCCATACCAATTAGGAAATCATATGATCCCAAAGGAAAGATGTTAAGATCTTCCTTGGTACTCAGTCCATTCATGCCCACTGGACATGATTTAACCAACTCAACAACCTTTCTCTTGGCTCCTGTAGCTAGCTGCACCAACCAATATTTCCCATGCTTGCTTCTTGGTAATTGAAATCTTTCCAATATCTTAGGATATATATAGCTATGAATAGCTCATGAATCAATTAAAATAGTAAAGGCATGGTTATTGATCATACCTTCAACTTCAATCATGTGTAATTGAAACTCAACTTTCTTGTTGTCCAGGGCTGCATAGATCCTTGGTAGTCTTATTCCCATGTCCTCTACCATTTTTTCTTTCTGAACATTGTGAAAAAATCTCTCTTTGTCACTTCTGTGAGGACAATCTCTATATCTGTGATCTCCTTTACAACCCAAAAATTCCATAGGTGTATGCCTTGGCCTTTGCCCACCTACTTTATTCATCCCAGGCACTCTCAAAACTAGCTGACCTTGAGGACTATTTCTAAGAAATGGTGGCTTGTTCCCCTTCTGCCTCTACTCCCTTTTAAACTTCTTCTTGTCTTCCCAAGCCTTCTGGAAAATAGGCTTTCCTTTTTTCTGATCAAATAAGCATTTTTCTCTCCTTATGGTTTCTTCCATAGTTTTAGGATCATCATAATGGATCTTGTCACTGATGAAATATGGCAACCCACTCAGATACCTTTGAATATTAACTGTCTCATCCTTGATGAAGGGGACATACTTCAACAACTCCAATAATCTTCTTTCATACTCATCAATGGACATACTTCCCAGCTCGAGTTCAAGAACTCTTTCATTTTCTTGTCATAATACCTCTTAGTTAAATACTTCTTTTCAAAATTCCTCTTGAATTCCCTCCATGTAACATTCTTCTCTCTGACGTACTGCACTTGCACAAGTTGATCCCACCATATGGATGCCTTTCCTTTTAGCTGATAGATGGAAATTATTCCTTCTACACAAGAAGAGTAATTCTACAGTTGGAAATATTTCCTCATGCCCAACAACCATGCATCAACATATTCATCTTTCTTTTGCTCTCCATAAAAAGTAGGAGAGTTGATATTATTCATTTCACCCTTTAGTTCATCCACTTCAGATCTCTTGTGATTTCTGGTAGGAGATGGACTTGAACTGTTGTGCGCCCTCTTTTTGGAATGCCTTCGGGAGTGCCGGTGATGTTTATTATCACTTATTCCTCTTCTTTCCTCATCAGGGGTCCCATGACTTCCTGATTTACTAGATCCACTCTTCTTATCCAATTTATTTTCTATTATTTCCAGGCTCTACATCAACTTCATGTTGAAGTCTCCCTATTTCTCCCTGGATCTCATAAGCTTTTTTTTATCTTCTTAGTGAATTTGGACATCTTTCTGCAAATTTTTAATGATTTTCATCATGCTCCCTTATTTATCAATCTCTTATCCATGCCCATTGGAGTTTGATCCTTCAACTCCCAAATGGACATCCATTCCTCTAGATTCATTCTCCGAACTGTAAGCATCATATGCCTCCTTCATTTCTTTGCACCATGGAACAATTTGGTTCGGTTCTATCAATTGTTAACTCTACAAAATGTTCAGACAACTGAATTTTTGTCAAGCTATCGGACTTGAATAATTTTCTTGAATAGCTCAAATAATTTGATTCAACTGCAAGAATATCAGACTCCATTCAATGGGTCCGGGTTGATCAAGAACCCCTCAACATTCTATCTTTAATCCCTTCTTTGTTCTGCAACAATTTTAGGGTGCTAGCCCTTGTTCTTCAACCCTCAACTCGTGTGTGACCAAAACTGTGACCAAGTGCTATTAGTTGGGTGCTTATCCAGAGCCTCAGGACCTCAGGGCTCTGGGACATCAGGCTTCAGAGGTTCTCGCAACTCCAAACCTCTAATTCCTCGGAGCGCTGAATTTGGAGAACTCATAAATAATGGTGGATCAACGGTCCACGACTTCCTAGAATCCAACGGTTGAGATCTATTACAGAACTTTGGCTCCGAGAGTTTCTGAAGAACTACTCTACAGGTCCACGGGAGTGCTGGACCGATGAAATCATGAACAACAAATCAACGGATTGTGCCTTCCCACTAAGCAATGACCATGATCAAATCTGGGACTTCGGGCTTTAGATGTCTTCAAACCTTAACAATTCCTGACCAATTTCAGCTTCTTTGTGCAGTTCATCAAGGGCCCCACTGACCATATTCGAGGGAAGGTGTCACATGGTAGAATAATAGAAGTGGACACGTGGCCCAATCAGGCAGGTGGCACATATCACGTTCTAACTAGCATAATAAATCTTCGAAGGGTACATAACTCAATGACACATGGCACACAACTCATGTTCTGGTGTACTTCAGAAAGTCACGTTACTTCGGGACTTCGGGAGTTTCGAGACTTCGAAATATTTTCACATTAGCACATTCCAATTCTTCCAAACATTGAACTCTGATATAGCCAATCTACTGACACATGTCTCTTTCGATGAACAGTCTGGATTAACTCCAGACTTCGAAACTTTGGGATTTGGGAGTTTGTGCCTTATCACACTTTGTTTCTCTTGAGCATTGAATTCCAAACGACTGTGAGTTATATGGTTCACAACCTCCTGCACGCAGATCTGATGGATGGGATCTATTTTTATCACCGTTGCACCTTACCACTTGCTCCTTTCTTGATCTATGACTTCGATCTATCTTCGACCAAAACGAACGGTCATGCACTTCTCCATGGATCTACAATGTAGATCCAATATGAGACTTCGGATCTTCAGGCTTCACCCTTTTCTTCCCTATCACACGTAAAATTCATTAAAGTCACAAAGTTAGAGGTACTTAGGGGTTAATCCTCATGCCCCTTTCTCTAGATCTGACGGCTGGAAAACATTGGTCTTTACCTTGCACAGATCTTACAACCCAAATTCAAACTTTGTAGTTCCAAACCCACTGCTACTGCAGTTTCTTTTCTCTGCTATATTTATTGAACCGCTATACCTCCTGAGCTTCTGAACACAGTCTCAATGATGCTCTGAACTTCGATTTTTTTTTTTCCTTTCGACAATAATTCATTCTGAAATGTTTGTCTCGTTAACCACTAACATGGCCTATCCAGTCTCAGTGTCAAAACCTTGGCTCTGATACCATTTTGTAATGCCCCCAACCATCAACCTCTACCGGGTAACGCTACTCAAACCACTTTATCTATTCTTCTAGCTCTGATACCATTTTTTAACGTCCCCATCCTTTCAATAGGCCAATAAACTCCACAGTGGAAACAAATTTATGCTCTAATACCATTTTGTGACCGTTACCATCCTTAAACCAACAGGCCGAGCCATGCTACCGAATAACTTTGCAGAATATTTACAAATAATACTTAACAAGAATAAATAGAGATAACAACTCATATTCATATATATTCCTATACATATCTATCTAATGCAATTTAAACAATTATAGCATTCTGTTCATGCACCTATTCATGTAGAAACAACATTAAACATACATGCAATATATACAAGAAATTATAATAACATTATAACTTGATCTCAAGATACACATCATACAAAGAACATATATTTTGTACTTATCTTTTAATATAGGACCACCAACTGCATGCAGACCTTCCACAAACCTCCCAGCCTTAGACCACGCTACTCATCATGCTCAATAGTGGGTCACCCTCAAGCTAGGACTAAACTCCACCGGGAAAGGGATTCCTAGGCTTGGTAAGGACAAAAGGAAAGTCACATAGATCAATAGGAAGGATTTACTCCCAGGAGCCACTTACGCCCACAACCCACAAACCCTCATTCCCTGCACTCTTATTCTACTTCAGGAGTGTACACCTTCACTATCAAAAGTCCATCATCTATCCACTCCCCTCCCAGGGCTTCAACAATAGGCTAGACCAGAAGTCTCAGAATATTATAGCTTCTACGGGAGTCCCTCCAGGAGAACTCACTTCCCCAACACAATCTCTCACCTGTAGAGATTTACTCACATGCCTGGCAACCTTCCTCTTATATCATCTCCTAAGACCAGTGGTTAAACTTTGCAGCAAAATTAGATATGGGATCTGGTAATTAAAGAAAGCCACACCAGTCCAAAGAAAACATGGGTAGTAACATCAAAATATAAGGCACGATATATGGCTCAGAAACTACGTAGTTGTGTTGTGCTTCACAAGAAGCACAGTTGGCTTCATACATGGGTGTGCGGGTTCATAGGTTGTAGAGGTCGACGATGGAGGTAATGGCTCAATGCGTGAATCCATGGGTGAATCGGGTAATATGGCATACTTTCCAGAATCACGACCCTTGTGAGAATGGCGAGAATGGTGAGTGAGGAACCCCCAATGAGATGACTTTTCCACCTAAAATTGCATGTGCCCAGGTTGACACATGTATTCCTGAAGCCACATGAGCTCCACTTAACACTTGTCCCCTTTCCCTAGGAATTTGGGACAAGATGCTTATGTCAAACCTTATCTTCTAGGAAATAATAATATAATATTATTCCTTTAGAGGTAATATCTCTAGCTGAGTCGCTATTCCTAGACACCTAGCCCCTTCCCTTCCCTTCCTAGTGGAGTTTAGTCCCCCATAACTCTTTCTTCATGGTAGGTCTACATGCAACGATGTAATTTTATTAATGATGTGAGTATTTACATATACAAAATCAAGCTCACTGGCCTTAGCATCTGGGCTCTCTGACCTAATAGACACATAATTATTTTAGCTTATAAGCACTTGGCTCACTATCCTATAAACATAATTACAATTTGGCAAGGGCTTGGCCTTGGGGTCTTACACATCCCCTCCCATGTCAAGTGAACAAAAAATAAATTTGTTGATCACTTAGCCAATGAAGAAAACATTAGAGGAAAACAACTACTGGACTTCCTGGCATCCCTCTAATTGATCTACCTTCAACAAATATTTCATGTCTCTTACTCAAGGTGATATCGCCTCCCTGAAAGGGGTTACAGGGAAGAAAATGTGGGAGAATCATGAACATCGGGGTTCACACACACTTTTCCTCAACTAAACCTATGATTTTATACCTGGAATATTCTCCTCGTGATAGTGCTTGAATGTTATCAATGTTATAAAGTTCCTCATCTCCTATGAATTACTTTCCCCTGACTACAATCATTCCTCTAGTACTGCTCTAGATTTGTGTTGTTTGTTTTTGCCATTTATGGAAATAAAGGATCTTGTTATGGGAAACTTACAACCCTCAAGTACTTAGTTATCCTCTCCATTTTCCAAGTCTTTCATCATTTATGGCTCTATCTCTTGTCACTCTGATCCCTCATCATCATTTGGCTTGTTCCCTCACTTTGAGTGCTCCCTATGGTCTCATCACTATTATATGCCCCCCCCTTTCATTTTCCCTAAGTTCTTGTATTTATTTATGGTGAGAGGGAGTTCTAATCGTTGGTCACAAAGTAGGAGAAGCATGATCATTACCTCTCAAGCGTAGATGAATGCATAGGAGTTGGAAAAAATTTACCATGCCAACACACCCCCTGAAATTTGAGCACAGACAAAATTGGGAAAAGATGACACCTGAATTCGTGGGCATTTTATCTAGGATGAAGTTGTGGACAAGGACATGTGCTCCTAGTTTCTAGACACAAGTTTTTCATGCACTAGGGAATCTAAATACTTCAAAATGGTGGATTTATACTAGCAAATCAAATCCGTTATGGGAAAAGTGTTGGTCAATCATAATGCGGCCTATAATGAGATTCTACTTCAACTCGATGATATTCAATTGCAAATCAAATTGGTTGACAAAAAATCAATATTCTTGTTGAGAAACTAGCTGGCGTGAAATTCTCTAAGCTCAATATAGCTCAACCCCAGGTTCCTTTTGTTGAATAAAATTCTTTGCATGTTTAATTTTTTTGTATGTTAGGCCTATTATGTTTTTGGCCTAGTAGTCTCAGAGGTAGTAGGACTATGGTTCCACCTCATCCTATATATCAACCTATTAGTCAGGCCCCTCTTATATTTTACTATTCAACCCTCAATATATGGTATACTATGTTATCTAGTTAAAAGGTATGTATGCTCCTCAAGACAATTTGGATATACAAACTTATTTTTTGTTGCTGGTCTAATTTCCCTAGTGGAAGAGCAATAACATAGACCATGTAAAGTTTCTTTTTCCAGGTTAATATGAAATACTTTAGATAATTTACAAAAAAAATCCAACTAAAATTTATTTGAAAGACTTGAATACTAGGAAAAAATATACCTCGATAAGGAAAATATTGGGTTTGTTTGTGTATTCATTTTTCCTTCAATATCCTTATGTTATTGTTGTGCACAGGGCACACATTTAATATAGAAACTTCAAATTTTCTCACAATATCTACATTCTTCGATCAAAGTCTGTATAGAATTAAATTGATACTACAACTCATTTCTTTAACTATGGCACAAAATAATGTCACGACATGAAAATCATCACCCAAAAAAAACAATTTTGTTTCTTATTGTCTAATAAAAATTGTTTGCAATTTGTCTATGAAAACAATCTAAATTACAACAATTTTTCCACCAAACAAAAGTCATTTATTCACCAATTTATTAATCCTAAAAATCCAATCTCAAACTATATTATCAAAACATAATTGATAAAACAAAAGTAGGAAAATTATTGCAAACATATTCTTTATCCCAAGTTCAAAACCATTTTTCATATTGCGATCTCCTTTGAATGCTATAGGACTTCGTCACACATGTAGGCTCTATTTTTTGACTTTATAAATATGACCCTTGTACAACCCTTCTCCCTCTAAAATATTCTCTTTATGATCTGTCATTGATCGCAACCTCATTCTCTTGTATTTATATAACCTACACCCTTTCTAGAAACATACATGAATCTATATTTTAGTTTGTGCACTCAATTCCTTTTTATGTGTTTTCTATAGTGGATGCATGTTGTTTGTGGTGTTAGGTCTATATGAGTATTGGAAATATATTATTTTCCCCATTTCTAGTCTCTCTTGGTATCACTACTACAATATAACATTGTGATGTCCTAACTTGTGTCCTAGTCTATGAAAATCATAAAGAAGGCACACATCTTCGAGTGTCCTATTTTTCTGTTTGATTTTTCATCCCCATTTGTCTATTTTTCCATCATTTTTATTAATTTTTATTTCTCTAATGCATCTTATTGTGCATATTTTTATATCTATTTTCATACAAGTATGTGTCCCCTTTGATCCACTTCACATATTGATTCACATACAATTTAGTGTATACTTTGTGTCCAAATTTGTATCCATTTTTTCATTCCTTTTTCATTCCATTTGTGTCTTCTTAGCATCTCCTTTTCATATCATGTTTTTCTTATTATTGTATTATTTCCAACCAAATATCATGCATCCATATCTAATTTCATATGGAGGAGTTAAGAATCAAATATTGGGCATTCTATCTTCTAGTCTCTTCACCTTCTAGTCTTTAAACTTATATAATATTTTGTAATAGATAGAGACATCAACCTCTTCTCAATCAATTTTCAAATAGATAACAACAATGCCATATATATTTTATTATATATTATATTTCTTATTTGTATCAATGTGTTTCCTATGTCAATTCATGATTAGGTATATAAATGCATTGCTTGTCTATGTGTGGGTTAGGTGTGTTAATATGTTTCTTGCGTGTGTATTAGGTGTGTGAATGTGTCACTTATGTTCAAGATTATCATTTATGTGTGTGAGTGTGTCACTTATGTGGATGATTGGGTCGCTAATGTGTGAATTTGTTGCCTATGTGTATATGTGTGATGCTTATGTATAACTATGGTGTATATGTGTGACTGTATCTGGTATGTGGGTGTGTGATTTAGGTATGATCACACAAATTTTGTGGGGGGTTGGGTGTGAACTTGTTATTTATATGTGGGACATCAATCATGTACACATAAGAGACACACACACACACAAACTATGGAAGTATCACATGGACATAAGAAATACACTTACACACACATTGTAGATACATTCATACATATGTGACCCACTCACACAGTCAGGAACATAAACATCACTTATGTGTTGATATTCTATTCACATACATAAGTGAAACACTCATGCATATAAATAATGAAATCACATACATAAGCGAAGATGCACTTATGCATAGTAATGCACTCTCACACACATAAAT
>JZKD02S2068753.1:40812-51672 GCA_000966675.3 Picea glauca | reverse complement strand
GGAGTTAAAGAGAATGAAACATCATATATAGTTCTACAATACTTGGATCCATATATTAACCATTAAAGTTAAGTTGCAACAGTAATTAGATACTAACTAGATAAAAAGGAATCAGTTATGCAACAAAAACATAGATCCATTCACAACATAACAGATAAGAATGAAACAATTTTTTAGGGACCAAATCACTTCATTATATTAGCAACATCATTATCAAAACCATAATACAACATAGATCTCGAACTCATCCTCTTGCATAGCAAGATATAATCCCTTATAACCCATTATAGACCGAAAATATTGTTGCGAATGCAACAATAATAATAGCATGGATCATTACAATATCTAGACATGATTTTTCTAACTATATCCCAACCTATACAACAACAATGATCATTTCGATAACAACAACATCAATCCCCCTATTCTCTCATTCCCTCATTAACCATTTTCCTATTACATTTCCCTTTTATTTATAATTTTTGCATCTTTGATAAAGTCACTTGACTAAATCAAATCCACCCTTTGTTTCTTCCTGTATTCCTTTTTCCACCCATGATATTGTGTCTTTTGTCGTCTTCCAGCTAGTGTGCGATGATTTTGACCTTTTCCACTGCTTTTATACTTCCAACTGGTGTGCGATGTTTTACCAAAATTGAGGCTTTTTCCAAAATGAATGGCCCAACAAATGAAGTGTATAAGCATACAAATATAGTAGTTTAGGAGCATATGAAGCTCAAAGGGTTCTAGGGGAAAGAACCAAGAGATACCAAAAGGCCAGGTTAAGGAGAGAGCTTGGTGAGGTATTTTGTAACAAGGTGAAATAGAATTTTTATTATATAGGCTTGGTTGCAGCTCACAATGAGTATAGAGAAACTTCGAGAGAAAGAGATGGAGATGAATTTGGATAGTCATGTAAAGGGTTCAGCAGGAGGAGAATGCCATAGAGGGAAAAAAGTAGATTTTAAAGAGTTTGACATAGAGATGACTCAATTGAAGGAAATATTGAGTCTGTTGAAAGAGTTTCTATAGGAAAATGTAGAATACCAAATCTATGGATTAAAGCTAAGGAGAAGTGTTAAGTGTCCTATTGTGAAATTATTTGTCAGAAAATTGAAGCATAGGATGGAAGTTTGGTTGAAGATAGAAGAGAGACTTTGTAGAAATGAGTATGGACATAAGTCTTTGGAAGAAAAAGAATAATTTCACATTTGTGAACTAGAGCAAGGACCAAAGCTTGGAGAGGATGAAGATGCTGATAATAGACCTGATGAGAGTCTCATGAAATGTTTAGGAAGTTCATATCCGCAAAAGAAGATGATGTCAAAAGCATCAACATAGAATCAAGAGTCTCATGGTTTTGAAATTGAAAATTTGTGTGTGTATGTAGGTTATGCAGGTAGTGAAGAATAAAGGAAACACTCAGATGCAATGTTGATATATTTTTAGGAAGAGTTAAAATTTCTGGAAGAAAGGTTAGAAAATCCCAAGATTTATGAAGACTATACAAAGGTTATGGCATTCCCTTGTGAAGACATGAAAGAGGATAGAAATAAGAAGATTTTAGTAGATGAAATAGAAGGCAACAAACTTGTGACAAAGCAAGAAAATGGTGAGAAAAGTATTTCCATGGAAAGAAACAATAAGGTTTAAGGTTCAACTTGCAACCATCAAGTTTCAAAAGAAAAAATGGTTCAAAAGGATATATGTATAGAGAAGACAATTAGCCGCAAAGTACAATTGACTAAGAGTACTTGTGAAAGCAAAGAAAGCATACAAAAACATAATAAAATTTGGGATCATGAAAGATTGAAGACACCAGTAAAGGAGTAGTGCAATAGATCATGTGGACAACAACAATGTCAAATATGGGATCCAGGTGGAAAGAAGGAATTGAGGACATATTACCAAGAGGTCATAAAAAAATATTTACCTTGGGATTATGATGCAGGAGTATATTCTCTCAAAATAAACCTTGTTGAGTAGGCATAAGAGGGTATTGGAATTTACCAAAGGGAGTGGGTTCCTTTAAGGAAATTATTGTATTTCCCTAAGTTTGCAATTAGATTCTAGAAGGATTTTAAGACAAGTGAGTGTTTAATAAAAATTCCAAGTGTTTAATCGACTCTACCTTACAAAGCAGATATTGAGGGTTAAAAGAGATGTTAGAAAGATGTTAGGGATAGTTGTAAATCTTATGGAGAATCATTAGGATCTGAACTAATTAGTAGTTTATTCCTTCTTTATAATTGTAAGCCTATGGGCATGAATGGTACGAGTGGCCAGGGACATAGAAGCACCCAAATGCATGTAATTAGGCCAGTAGAGAGGAAGGAGGTCTTTATTGGTTTTAAAAAAATCATGTAAAGAGTTTGTTTAATGAATAATTTTGTTTTATGCCTCCTAGTTGTGTGTGAATACCTCTTTATGTTATATGCATTTTCTCTATTAATGTGTGTATGATATATTGATGAGTGTTTTAATGATGTTTGAATGAAATCAAGCATGAGGATGAGGTGGTTGTATGCAATAGTCGATTCCTAGTTAGAATCTGGAGTGTGTGTGGTTATGAAAATCATGAGTCTCTATGTAAGAGGGCCAAATGAATTGATCTCAATTGAACAAGAAATAGATCGAGGTGAAGTTCCTATGAACTTCATGAAAAAAAGGTTGACATCGAAATGATGAAATTTCGGTAGAAAGAGACCAAATCATATGTATTGATCCAACAGAAGGACGCCAAAGGTTCCTTTACAAGCTAAGATTAGCGGAATCACTAAATTAGTAAGTTTCGAGTTTAACTAGACCAAATTTAAATCCAAAGAAAAAAAGTCTTTATTTTCATGATGTCCTGGTGAGCGGTTAACATATTGTTGGTTAATAGACTTGCTTAAATTCTCGTCAAGCAAAGTTTGCTAACTGGACCGAGTTAAACATTGAAAGGTGTATTGTATATGTATCTTGGGGCCAATTGGGATGGTGACATGTAATGTATATGTAGTATACCTAGGGAGGTAATATGGGGTACCTAGGGAGGTACCCAATGGGAATGTAGTTATGTGTTATTAGTGGAAGTCAATTAATATATGGGAATGTGGTCATTCAATGNTGATTGTACAAGCAAGGATTGCTTGAGGAGTTTTATCCTTCCATAAGGATTAATATATGGTGTTACCCTACCTCAAGGGTTTTCTCTATTTCTTGTGTTAATGTTATGGTGAATGTTTTATGGTTTATTATTGGTTATTTATGAAGTATATTTACAGATCTGGTTAAGGTTATTAACAAGTGGTATCAGAGCACTTTCCTTGGCCGGAGTTGTGGGCAAATAATTTTTATTTTTGCATTTTTTTTTTCGGAGAAGAAAAAAAAGAGGGCTACGACATTCTCAAAGTTTTTGGCATATTTATATGCAAAATTTACAGAAAAATGTTGTATATATGAGTTCCTCTCAGAAAAACACCGAAGTTAAAAAACAAATCGTTTGAAACAGAGTTCGGGAAGTCAAGATATTGAAGTTTTAAAATCTGTAAATTTTCAGGGTTTTTTCTACGAACGACGACGCAATTTAATTATTATTTATGTAGAAGTTGAAGGCCTAATTTTCCCAAGAAAGTTATAGATATGATTTCCTCTCACAATTTCACCCAATTTCAAAAAACAAATCAGCCGAAACGGAGTCCGAGAAGTGAAGTTATGAGCATTTTAACTTCAACAGTTTTTTAGGGTTTTTCTAGAAAAAGCCGTGATTTTCTGTCGTAACGAATTGTTCTATTTTTGGGGGGGTTTTCATAGCTAGATGTATTTTACAGGGAAATGTGATGGCCCTAGTATTGAATCATTCATTAAAGAAGGAAAATCAGCATGGGAAGATACTTGGCCCCATTGGGTAGATCTCAAATTGCAAGGTGATGCTGTCATTTGGTGGAAATTGCTTGATTAAAAGGAGATGATGAGACTCTCCAATGTAGAATTTGAAAAAATATTGTTAGACAAGTGGTATCATGGAGGAAATAAGGATAAAGAGAGAGCCAAGAGTTTCTTTTCATGTGAAAAATCTATATTACAGGTTCATGGCTATATTCATAAAGAAAATATCGTTGTTTCTATTAACCCTAGTTGCATGCATAATTTTATCAATGTTCAGTTGGTTAATANGTGGGTACCATTAATATTAATGTGAAAAAGAAGTTTTTAAAGTTGTGGTACAAGAAAAAGAAAATCACATTGTAGGATGTGTCTCTTAGTAAGAAAGATGGACCCATGGAGGCTAACAAAGAAGTTATTTCTCAATCTAAAGTTTAATCAGAGGCAGAGTATACAGAAGGAGATGAAGCAAGAATACAAGAAGGACATAATTAGGAAGCTCAGGAGGTCATTGACTGAAAGGCACAAAGTGTTGCAGATTTGAAGAAAAAAGAACAAATTCCTACCGTTGTTGTATATCGCAATCCACATCATATAGAGATGCAAAAGTCATCAAGGCAAGGGCATGTGCATGAACACATTTATGCACCAGCAGGGCACCAGACAAGAAACTGATCAAGAGGTGCATGGAGGACTACCAATACTACGGGAAGAGCTCAAGCTACATAAACAATCCCATGGAAACCCCGACATGATGAAGAGAAATATAAGGGTGGAAAGGTAGCAGATAGACATCATGTTCGACTTCCATTGGGATGGATAGATGGTCGTACTTGGTACCAGTTGGCTACATTGCTTAGTCGGTCATATTGTATGGTTTCTTCTCATGTTTCGAGGACGAAACATGTGAAGGGGGATGGAATGTAGTATACCTAGGGAGGTAATATGGGGTACCTAGGGAGGTACCCAATGGGAATGTAGTTTTGTGTTATTAGTGTAAGTCAATTAATATATGGGAATGTGGTCATTCAATGTAAGGTGGACTAGGTCCACTATATTAATAAAGGCTCCCTATGGTAGTTGGATGTAATAAATGTGAGAAGGCTCTCTAGAAGGTTCCTAGGACATAGGGAGAGCTATATAAATAAGTGTAGGTAATGTAATAAAACATAATGAAGAATATTGTGATTGTACAAGCAAGGATTGCTTGAGGAGTTTTATCCTTCCATAAGGATTAATATATGGTGTTACCCTACCTCAAAGGTTTTCTCTATTTTTTGTGTTAATGTTATGGTGAATGGTTTATGGTTTATTCTTGGTTATTTATGAAGTATATTTACAGATCTGGTTAAGTTTCTTAACAAGTGGTATCAGAGCACTTTCCTTGGCTAGAGTTGTGGGCAAATAATTTTTATTTTTACATATTTTTTTTTCAGAGAAGAAAAAAAAGAGGGCTACGACATTCTCAAAGTTTTTGGCATATTTATATGCAAAATTTACAGAAAAAGGTTGTATATCTGAGTTCCTGTCATAAAAACACCCAAAGTTAAAAAACAAATCGTCCAAAACGGAGTTCGGGAAGTCAAGATATTGAAGTTTTAAAATCTGTAAATTTTCAGGGTTTTTTCTGCGGACGACGGCGCAATTTTTATTTATTTATGTAGTAGTTGGAGGCCGAATTTTCCCAACAAAGTTATAGATATGAGTTCCTCTCACAATTTCACCCAATTTCAAAACACAAATCAGCCGAAACAGAGTCTGGGAAGTGAAGTTATGAGCATTTTAACTTCAACAATTTTTTAGGGTTTTTCCAGAAAAAATGCGATTTTCTGTCGTAACGAATTGTTCTATTTTTGGGTGGTTTTGATAGAAAGATGTATTTTATAGGGAAATACGATGGCCCTAGTATTGAATCATTCATTAAAGAAAGAAAATCAGCATGGGAAGATACTTGGTCCCATTGGGTAGATCTCAAATTGCAAGGTGATGTTGTCATTTGGTGGAAATCGATTGATTATAAGGAGATGATGAGACTCTCCAATGTAGAATTTGAAAACATATTGTTAGACAAGTGGTCTCATGGAGGAAATAAGGATAAAGAGAGAGTCAATAGTTTATTTTCATGTGAAAAATCTATATTACAGGTTCATGGCTGTATTCATAAAGAAAATATCGTTGTTTCTATTAACCCTAGTTGCATGCATAATTTTATCAATGTTAAGTTGGTTAATAGATTGCAAGTTCCAATAAAGAATATTCAAAGCACACATGTTGAGGGTGAAAATGTTCAAATTTTTAAAGATTTGAAGATTACCATGGATAAATATGTGCTGCATTCAGATTTTTATGCTATGAATATGGATGAAGTGGATATTGTTTTGGGATATCCTTGGATAGAATCAGTGGGTACCATTAATATTAATGTGCAAAAGAAGTTTTTAAAGTTGTGGTACAAGAAAAAGAAAATCACATTGCAGGATGTGTCTCTTAGTAAGAAATATGGACCCATGGAGGCTAGCAAAGAAGTTATTTCCCAATCTGAAGTTGAATCAGAGGTAGAGTCTACAGAAGGAGATGAAGCAAGACTACAAGAAGGACATAATCAGGAAGTTAAGGAGGTCATTGACTCAAAGCCACAAAGTGTTGCAGATTTGAAGAAAAAGAACAAATTCCTACAGTTGTTGTATATCTCAATCCACATCATATAGAGATGCAAAAGTCATCAAGGCAAGGGCATGTGCATGAAGACATTTATGCACTAGCAGGGCACCGGACAAGAAACCGATCAAGAGGTGCATGGAGGACTACCAACACTACAGGAAGAGCTCAAGCTAGAGAAACAATCCCATGGAAACCCCGACATGATGAAGAGAAAGATAAGGGTGGAAAGATAGAAGATAGACATCATGTACGACTTCCATTGGGATGGATGGATGGTCATACTTGGTACCAGTTGGCTACATTGCTTAGTCGGTCATATTGTATGGTTTCTTCTCATGCTTCGAGGAAGAAACATGTGAAGGGGGATGTAATGTAGTATACCTAGGGAGGTACCCAATGGGAATGTAGTTATGTGTTATTAGTGGAAGTCAATTAATATATGGGAATGTGGTCATTCAATGTAAGGTGGAATAGGTCCACTATATTAATAAAGGCTCACTATGGTAGTTGGATGTAATAAATGTGAGAAGGCTCTCTAGAAGGTTCCTAGGAGAAAGGGAGAGCTATATAAAGAAGTGTAAGTAATGTAATAAAACATAGTGAAGAATATTGTGATTGTACAAGCAAGGATTGCTTGAGGAGTTTTATCCTTCTATAAGGATTAATATATGGTGTTACCCTACCTCAAGGGTTTTCTCTATTTCTTGTGTTAATGTTATGGTGAATGGTTTATGGTTTATTCTTGGTTATTTATGAAGTATATTTACAGATCTGGTTAAGGTTTTTAACAGTATATGTATCCTGGGGATTGATGGTCTGATGACTAGTGATAGATGGTTGTTATTTCCATGGTGGGCTGGTTTTTAGGTGGTTCTAGTTTTCGGTCAACAAAGATGAGCATTTACTTAGTGGGACAGTGGTCTCATGGTTCTAGTTTCCAGTTGACAGGGACGTTAAATGAACGAAACCCAATTGAGTTAAAGGCGATTAGAGATGACCAGGTATGCTATCAACATGTCAAAGTTGATGTTTCCCAAGAGGCTCCAGAAAAAGTACCCATGTAGGCTAGTGAGTTTAAATATTTTGGATTTGTTAGCTAGCAATTGTGATCACGTCATCAATCATAAACAATACCCATATGAAGGGACAGACCGACAAGGATGTGAAAACATCCTAATACAAACATGTGCACCAATATACATAACACAAACCCTATTAACATACAATTGTGCTTACATATAATATGCATTGGTGTGTATACATACCATAATTTTTAACATATTTTATAAAATGATCAATGATTTTCATAAAATTGTTGTTGGTCTGCCACATCGATTGTGGCATTGATGCATAATAATTTCACATGCATTGGATATTCTAAATTCTAAATTCATAACATATTCTAAATTCTTATATTAAATTTTAAAAAGAGATAAAAAAAAATACCGTCAACTAAAATTACCTAGAAAATAATATTTGTTAATATTAATCTTAAAAATAGTGAATATATATTGCATAGTAAATCATAAAAGCAATTTTAAATCTTAAATAGTGACAATAATTGTTAATATCGTTCTTACAAAAAGAAACAACATGCATATCTTACAATTAAAATGATTGATAAATCATTAAAGAACTTGAAGTAAAAAAAAAAAAAAAAGATTCCCAAGATGACTGTTGTATATGGCTATTAATTATTTTTCAAATCCAACATCATAAAATGAAGAAAAAATGATTTTGGTATTGTATTAGCTTTATGGAATTATTAAATTTTTCCAAGATTTACTAATGCATGAGTATAATCATTAAAGATGTTTGTAAAATCAACACTAATTATACTTTTATTCTCCACTATGATTCAGTCCATTCACTTCTCTAAATAACTATAATTACATAACTACAAAAACCAACTAAACCGTGATAATAAAAAATACATACACACTTAGTGAATAATAGAAAACCATAATAAAAGAAGGCATCCACAACATAAATCTTGAAATAAAATTACATGTACAGATCACTCTTCATTATGATCACCTTGATTATCTTCTTGACTTGGAATTATAACATTATTGTTCTAAAACACATGTATTGATCTCGAATCATGTCTTATGACAAACCACCAATCTCTACCCAACACATTTGGGTAAAATACATATTAGCTCTCTATCGTGATCTTCCTTTATGTTACTTCGGTCAAAGGTATTCCACCACTTGTACCTAAAATAATACAATGTAAAAATGAGAAATCCACTTGCATGATCTCTTGTATAATTTTGACATAACCTAACTTCCCCTTTATTAGTTTCTAATCATAGTGGCTAGCACTACTAGATTGGTCGAACTCCATCTCCACTCCATAGTTAATTGTGACATGTCCATCATCAACCTCCTCATTATGAAAATGATGTATGCCCACATAGATGGAAACAAATACACTTGTGTAAATGTGAACAAAGGCTTTTACCATTTGTCAAATGAATCGAGCATTAACAAAACATAATACGTGTTAGATTTCAAAGGTGCATTATAAAATGAACAATTAGCATAAAACGATTATTATAGACTTTATGCACTTAGTCCCTATGTTTAGTGCATCCTCTTCACCATGCACGTAATGATTGGGCGCACTATATTCCTTTTTTATCTAGTTATCCACCCAACTGTCACGACAAATCATTGGCATGTTTTCTTTTAAATAATCAAGATGAGGAATGTTTCAGTCATTCAACTATTTGAATTATTTCTTTTCACTACCCCATTTTCTTATCTTCTCTTCATACAATTTGATGCATGGTTACATTGCATCTACATTGTAAAGAATAAATTTATTGATGACATCCACTTCTAAATTCACTCATGTCTTCATGAAATTAAAAAAAATAGTATAAAATCAAATAGATATTATAAATTTCAATGTAACTAGTTACTCTATAGAAAATTGACAAAAGATAAGTGACTTACTATTTATCATTGTTTTTTCAATCAAGTTTCTTGTGTTAATATCAAATCAAAAAATTGAATTTTTAAGGTCATTCAAATTCAATAAAAACAAGCTTATTGATTCACCAAGTTTCTTTGAATTCACATTAGGTTAAGTTGTTTAATCACCAAGATAAGTTGAACAATGATTCATTCATTGTGAGGACAATGGTCAAAACTATGACTTATGCCAAGTATACAACAATCAATCCAGTCACAATGTCCATGTGCGATAAAGTGGTGATCTACAATTAATAAAAATAGACCAAGCATAATATAATAGTAAGGTGGAAGCATCTTAACACTGAAAAAGAAAATCAAGGTTCGTTGGGGTTATATAACTTAATAGGTTGAGTGTGAAGCATCATATATCCCAACAGTGAATAAATAGAAGGAGAATATAACTAAAAGAGGTAATTCCATGCAAATTTAATATGACTGAAATTTATATATATTCTAATACAAAAAATGAGTTACATGTACAATCACATGGTTCCAATGATGTAACAAATATGTGTGGCTCTAGTTGTGAGAAAAACTATGAGAGAGAATGATCATATTAAAGAGATCAACACAAAATTGCATGCTATAAAATGTTATTGCATGATATAGTCTACATGATGCATTATAACAAGTAGTGTTACTATTAGACACATGAATTTAGATAAGCATGAAGTGATTTTATCATTAATATGGTACAGATATAAATGCATGATTATTAACATTGGATTCATATTCCAAGGTCTCTTGGACTCTCGATGATTGTCACATTGTAACTTGACTATTCACATAATGTCAAGTTCATAACCCTAGCGGATTATGTTTCCAACATTTCCCCCTTTAATCTGAAGAGGTGTAAGTGATTCCAAGGTGAGAAATGAAATCTGAAGGTGGATAGTTGAAGTATGAAAGTGTGCAGCTATCAATGGCTAAATGTGCTCTCTAAATCTGGTGGTTTTGGATGACCACAAAACCAATGGTGATCGTTTTTTAAGGAAGACCAAAAATTGATCTGGTGGTTTACATATGACCACAAACTATGGAACTTGGCTCTAGGATCAATGGTTCCTCGAACATTTCCTAAGTTAGCTAGAATTAGTAATTAAAAGTTCTCTTGAATGCAAGTTTAAATATGACCATATATTGCCGTCTAACAGAAGTTGAAAGTCATCTACTAAGTTCAGGTTTAAGGAAAACCAAAAAATGTTTTTTAACAGAAGTTGTAAGTCTTCTATTAAGTGGTGGTTTAAGGAAATCCACAAACCAATCATGCTCTCTTGTCATGCTCACTTGTTACTAATAGATTGATAGGACTTCAAAACTTGAAGCCTAATTGTCAATCATTGATGT
>JZKD02S2068753.1:14581-27463 GCA_000966675.3 Picea glauca | reverse complement strand
TGTCTTCTCCCAATGATATTTTTCTTACTATTACCAACTACTTCTAAAGGAAATACCATATGGAGGATGTACTAAGAAGTAAAGGATTGTACCAGTTTACCTTGGAAATAGATAAAGAACCCACTGATGATGAAAATAATTTCAAATGGGATAATAAAAATGGCAAAGCATGTGGTCTAACTAGAATGCCCATCTCTCTTGATTTAAGGTTTCACCTTCAAGGAATAAATTCCCCTGATAAATCTTGGGAAAAGCTTCAATTTGTGTTTGGTAAACATAATATTATTTGATACCATCAAATAGAGAATAAGTTAATGACTTTGAGTCCCAATGATTTTCCTTGCATTGAAGATTATTTATCTATGTTCAAAATATTGATACTTTTATGTATACACTGTAAAATAGATTTGAAGGATGACCTATACATATATGTTATTCTTGATAATATTGGTAGTACATATTATGTATTTGTATCTACCTTTTATGCCACCAACGAATCTCTATGGAGTGCTTATAAATAACCCTCTCTTGCGTCTTTTTGTGATTCTTTGATTCAATGGCAAGATAATCGTGTGCAACTTGGATTGATTAACATTGAAGGTACATCCAACAAAGCTTTAGTGGCCCAACAGAAAGATAAATCCAAGAATCCCAAGAACAAACATCCTCACCACAACAACAAGAAAAACAAGGGTACCAAACCCTGTCGGTTAGTTTCTACTCCTAATGGTGGCAAAGGAAAAAAATCCGAAAGTAAGAAGATTGGAAGACATTGCAACTTTCATGGAAAAGATGCTCATGTGGAGTGTAAATGTTTTAAAAATATGGAAGCCTTAGAAACAACAATGAAGAGGAATAGCATTAGTATTTATTCTTCTTCTTATTCTTCTCATCGACATGCACCTTTTTCTTCTAGTTTCTCTTTCAATGCAACTTATACTACTTCTTCTGATGAGTGGCTTATTGATTCTAGAGAATATTATGATATGGATAAGGATATAGACATATTGTCTTCTCTTGATGAATTTAACATCAAACAAATATTTGTTGGTGATGATACATCTCTCAGTGTTGTAGGGTCTAGAGCAGTTCAGGGATATAATGGTAATTTCAATGATTTATTATTTGTTCCAAGTCTTTCATGCAACCTTCTATCATTGTATCAGATCACTCATTCAAGTGAAGGTAAAACCGTAGAGTTTTCCCCTCACCACGTTGTAATCAAGGATATAAAATATCTTAAGCATGTCCCAACAATTGAAATTGTTGATGATATTACTAGTTTGTACAAGTTTTGACAGCTTTGGGTCATCATATTTTCCATCATTTTTTGTTGTTCATAGTGATGACTTAATAAAAATTTGGAATGAGTGGTTTGGTAATCTAAAATGTCACTCATTGTAGTTGTTAACGCATAAACATGTACATGTTGTCAAAAGTTTTGAGTCATGTCTCATGTAAATAAATCAAGGTGATTGATTTTTAACCTTGGGTCTAAATTTGATCAAAATACATATGCCTATTCTTGGTGTCATGATGGTGGTTGTCATTATTAGAAAAATAAGGAGGTTTCAACCATCTCTTGCTATTTTCATTTGCAAAGATATTGCTGCAAACTATTATTTGCTACAAACTCTCCTAGAATGGTTGGTTCCACGTTAAACGCTTGAAGGTTGATGGTTCAACTTTATGAAACAAGGGGTAAAAATCATATTCTAGCTACCATTACTTGATATTCAATATTCCATCATTTCAAACCATTTTAGTCATCAAGAGATTTATTTTGCTACATGATTTTACATGCTGCAAACCAGACTAGTGTTTCCAACTCTCTATTTTACACAATTTCTTTGAAATATGGCTATTCAAGACTTCATTCAGCCTTTTCATCATCATTTCAGCCAAGCTTCCATCTTTAAGTTGCATCTTAGCCTCTGCAATACTGTAAAAATTACTTGCAACAAAACCCTATGAAACATGTTTTGTCTTATGATTGCTTACTTGTTGTTTTGGAAGACATTTTTCATTGCATCATTTGAAGCCTTTTTGAAGCAAATTGACATCTACAGGAAAGTTCGTAGCGTTGTTGTTAGGCGCTGCAAACTAATTTCTTATAGCATATTTCTCTTATGTTTTCATCATAACTTTCAAATCACAATCTGGGTTCTTCTGAAATTGGGTGTGGAGAAGCACCATATTACCATTGACTTGATAAAAACAAATCATCCCAACCCAATTCGTATTTTGGGAGAATATTCAAAATTACCACCTACAGGATAGTTCACAACGCATGTTGTCAAAGGTGCTATAGACTCCAACAGTTTGATAAATTCGAGTTGTAGGAGGGTTGACACATGTCTAAGGGGGTTTGAATGGTTTCCTAGGAGGTATTTGTACATGAGGGACATGTGTTCTATCACCAAATCAAGCATCATGACCTGTCTCATAAGGAATTTATCACAATAGACAAGATCCAAAAAAATAGGAATCTGTTATGTTTTTGTTGGAATCTTTTGTAACAAACTCCTAAATGGAGGAGTATCCTATGTAGTTCCTTGGTTTTGACCTCCTTAGAGTAGAGAGAGATCATTTAATATATATGGAGGGTATTTTGATAAGGAAAGGGTGGAGTTCATGACTAGAAAAATCTTGAGAGAGATGCACGGGCAATTTATCTGTTTATTTGTAAGCCCGAGGGAATATGATGTAAGCATTTCTTCCATTACAGATTCATGAAAGTGTTTATCAGACTTTGTGTTCTTTATTATAATTTTACCTTGTCATCTTTCTTGAATGGAATTTCAGGCATTGAATATCAATGGTTGTTCATGGGCAGGATATTCATGAGCTACAAATGATTTGTAGTAATTGCCTCATTTCATGATCTATGTTCTAGTAATATTTTAAGTCATTTTTGCAGAGAGGATCTATGATGATATTATTCTTTTTATATATATTAATTATACCTCCATCCATCAATTATATCCCTTTTGGTCTGATAGGAATATTGAGTGCCTTTGATCTGTAGGATGTGTTGACTCCATGCCCAATGGAATGACTTTGCAGACATTTTGCTACACTCATTCCTTCTCTTCCTTGTTGATCCACCTGAGTTTAAACCTGATTTAATCACTTATATCTAAATGGGTATTGGGTTCACTCTTTTTACAGTCTAGAGTGACCTCTAGTGCTAACAACAACAACTATGAAATCAACATATGGTGGTTGGTCTTCCTCTCGTTTCTTGCAAAAATGGTGTTTGTGTCAGTTGTGTTCTCGGCAAACATCATTGGGACGCTTTTGACAAATGTTCCTCTTGGAATGCCTCAACCCCTTTGCATCTTGTTCGCAATGATTTGTGTCATCTAATTTATTCTCTTTCTTTATATGAGTACAATTACTTCTTAATTATCATTGATGACTTTTCCAGACACACCTAGGTTTAATTCTTAAAACTTAAGAGTAAAGTTTTTGATAATTTTTTGGCCTACAAGGCCCTTGTATAAAAACAATATGGACATCAACTTCAAAGTTTAAGAATAGATAATGGAGGTGAATATGTGAACAATAATTTTACAAGTTACTGCACTGCACAAGGCATTCAAATGAAAAACATTGTTCGATATACACCACAAAAAAATGGTTTATTGAGAGAAATAATTGCACATTAAAAGAAATGGATAATAACATGATTCAATTAAAGGATCAAGTCTTCATTATTGGGCATAAGCCATCAACTGTGAAAATTACATAGTAAATCACACTCCCACAAAGGCTCTAAAAAATATAAGATTGAAATACTCATGGACTAAAATTAAGCTAGTTGTAAGTCACTTATTTGTGTTTGGTAGTATAGCATGCACTCACATTCCTGATGATAAAAGGAAAGATTTACAACCTAAAAGTGAGAAGTGTATTTTTGTTGTATATTTTGAAGATGTCAAATGTTGTAGACTTCTCCAATCTCATTCCAATGAAATTATTATTAGAAGAGATATTAAATATGATGAAAATATCTTGGCCTATGAGCCTAATTTAGTGTTTGTGCCATCTTCGGACTACAAGCCATTTTTGGCATTTCTATGATATTTTGTTCCTATTCCCATTTCTTCTTCTTCAAATGATGACAGGGAGGATGAAAATCCACCTTTTCCTACTCACCTTCCTCCATATCAGTCCATTGAACAAGAATTTGCACCAAAACCACCGCTTCCAAGATGGATTTGTTCAACACAAGAAACAACTAGTGATTTTGTCGATGATCCTTCAGATCAATGCCAAACACATTCATAGTGCTCGCAAGCCTCTTCTCTTTTGTATCAAGTTTCAAATATTCATGATCCAAAAGAATTTGAAGAAGCTTTGGGCCATCCAGATTGGGACACAACAATGAATGAAGAGTATCTCTCCTTAATGGTGAACGATACTTGGGATATTGTACCTCTTCTGAAAGGAAGAAAAATTGTCAGATGTAAATGGGTGTATAGAAATAAGTATGCCTCATATAAAAGTGTTAAAAGACATAAATCTTGATTACTTACCAAAGTATTCTCTCAATTTGATGGCATAAACTATAATGAAACATTTTCCCCCATAGAAAAAATGAGTTCCATCCACCTTTTTCTAGTTCTTGTTGCCTCACATAAATGGGAGGTCCATCAGATGGATGGTTAATATATCTTCTTGCATGGGGATTTGCAAGAAGAAATATACATGGAGAAACCTTCTGGATATGTCCAAAATGACTCTATCATTTTTTGTCACCTTAATAAATCTCTTTATGTTCTTAAGCAAGCTCCTCGAGCTTAGTATGCCAAAATTGACAACTTTATTTTTGACATCATATTTACTAGATTTCATTCTGACCCAAATGTCTATACCAATAAAGTAGGAATCCATCTCATAATTTTTTTTCTTTATGTTGATGACCTTATCCTCATTGGTAGTGACCTTAAAATTTTAACTCATGTGAAATATAGCCTTAAAAATAAATTTGAAATGATAGAGTTGGGCTATTTGCATTATTTCCTTGGCCTCCAAGTATTAAAAACCAAGGAAGGGAGTTTTCTTTCCCAGTCTAAGTATGATTATGATCTTCTTTGTTTCTTTCACAAGGAAAATTCTAAATGAACTCCTTCTCCCTTCCATTCTGGAGTCAAACTTGCTTCCACTTGTACTACTCTCGAAGTTGATGCCACTTTGTATCATTAGTTAGTTGGTAGCCTCTTATATTTGGCTCATACCCATCTCGATATCTCATTTTTTGTTTTTATTGTTGCTCGGTATATGCAAACACCCCATGAAAGCCATTGGAAAGCATCTAAAAGGATACTTCAATATGTCTAGGGTATATTTCAATTTGGGATACATTACAATTCAGGGGGGACTCTTTTGTTGTCTGGGTTCACTAATTTGAATTGGGTTGGTGAGACTGATGATTGAAAGTATACTGCAAGTTATTTGTTTAGCCTTGGTTTTGGATATATCATTTGGGATTGTAAGAAATAACAATCTATTTATCTTTCTTCAGTAGAAGCGGAGTATCGAGCAGTGGTTAATGCAAGTCAAGAATCCTTGTGTCTTTGACAGATCCTTTAAATTTTGGATTCCAGTAGCAGCAACACTTGACCACCCTCTGGTGTGAAAATTAGAGTACGATCAATCTTGCTAAAGATCTTGTTCAACATCATCACAACAAACACATTGAGCTACACATGCACTTCAACAAAAAATGCATTCATGATCGACTTATTGAAGTTCTTGTTTTCCCTATAGAATATCAAGTTGCATACTTTTTCACAAAGTGTCTTACATAAGTGAATTTTTCCAAACTTCAATTTATGTTAGGAGTTTAGGAAGTTTTCATTAAGGGGGGATAGGCTTTAATGCCTCCTTCATTCTCCTATTGTGTTACCTTTGTAAATCCTTCAATCTTATCCCAAGTTGTTCTTAAGGGGGGGTGTTAGGATATTTAGACACTTAGGAATTAGTTAATATCAACTTGGTCTAAGTGTCTTTATGTTAAATTTTGTTTCTTAGTGTGTTTCTTTAGTATGAATTAGTATGCATTTGTAATCTAATGGTCACAATATGTTCTAGGCATAGAGTGATATCACGACTCATATCCTCCTTGATATTAATGGCTACATAGATCTATGTATTATCACTTGATTAGTCCATGACCTCTAGTTAAATATCATGGAGGTTCATTTGTCGGTGATCTATTGTGAGAAACTCTCTTGTAATATTTTTCTTTTGCATTAATAAATTGTCTCAAGTAGTCATGTTGCTTGGGGCCGTGGATGTTTCCCCATTGGGTTTTTACCACGTAAAAACATCAGTGTGTTGATCTTTGGTATAATTGTGTGAGTGGTTACTGAATGTGTTCATCCTATGTGGAATACCTTGTGTTTTCAAACACTTAAACCAGTGAAGGCATGTTAATTATGGCCAAGTTTGTTGAATGACAACACAAAAATATATAGTTCCCTTAGTGCTTATTTCAAATATAACCCTATAGAATAATTAAATCCTCATGACAATATGCTTTGTTAGTACTCCTGCGATGAAAGAAAGAGAGAGAGAAAATATCAAATAAAAGGTGTTAAGACAACGAGGCCTTGTCACAAGTAGATCTAACATTATAGGAGAAGTTAGAAGAGAAAAATTAGTTGCAAAGGTTATTGAAGCACTATTCTATGTTGTTCTAGGAACCACATATAATTCCTCCAAGTCATGCAATTAAGAACTCCATTGTAATACAAAGTTATTCCCAATGAGACATTATACATGACTTCATTGTTGGAAAACCAAGAGATTAATAGGTAGATGTAGGAGTAATTGGATAAGGATCATAGTCAACCCAAATCATTGCATTGTGGATCCACCACTACTCTAGTTCCAAATAAGTATGGTGCTTGGAGAATGTTTATGGACCACTAAATTTTGAACATAATCACCATCACAAACCAATATCCATTTCCACATTAACAACCATATACATTAGCTTCAAATAATAAAGTACTTTACTTATGTGATCTAGAAGATACATGGAAAGCACCCTTCAAGTTGCATAAATCACTGTTTGAATGATAGGTGATCCCATTTCCTCTTACTAATACCCTTGTCATTGATGGACATGAGAATTATCACTTTAGTTCTCATACCATTTATTGACTTATTTTTTATTATGTATGTAGATGATATATTGGGTTTTAGTAAAACTTGGGAGGATCAATTGAATCACTCAAACTAAGTATTTTCAGTATTGTTCCAAGAGAAACCATTATTCAATCCAAATAAGTGTATATTCAGGTAGACAATACTTGTTTATCGTGGGTATTGTCTGAACTAGGAGGACTCAACATTAATCCGATGACGATTTCATAATTGTTCGTTGGCCATTGCCAAGACCATTTGTATCACCTTCTTAGTAGCATAAATATCATCAATGTTTTTATGTCATGATTGATTAAATGATTAATTGATTGATAGATTTAATTATATATGTACTATTTCATCTGTATGAATGTGACACATCAAAGTTCCACCTCATTCATGTGTATGCTTATCTATTTGGTTTAGCGGATGTAGGAGGAAGGTTTTGCAAGGCTTTATCTACACCAATATGAGTTCCACCTCATTCATGCGTATGTTTATCTATTTGGTTTAGTGGATGTAGGAGGAAGGTTTTGCAAGGATTTATCTACATCAATATTGGCATATTGGAAAAGTTGGAAAAGAACCCAATTTCTACTTTCTCCATATAAAATAGAACAAAACTCCTTCCACCATCGCAAAAAGAGAATAACATCATGTAAACAAATTATGTCAATTTCATTCTCATCGTGATTATTTTTTTTGTTTTTGTAGAAGTATATGCTAGCATTTTTTAATTTCTAAGTGATCAACCTTATGAGTCCTCTATTTCACTTGTAAAAAATGATGGTTTTAATAATCTAACCACAAGAATTTGACGATTTTTTATTGTTTACCACCTACTATAAATATTGATTGTATTTGATAGGGAAAACACCTGGTAACAAGCAATTTTCCCATCAAATTCCAGTAGTGGTCTAAAACCACCCACTTCAATAACTATTAATTTCTTATATAAATCTTATATTTTTATTATAAAAAATTGTGTTAAAAAATAGTATCTCACTTTTATTATAAAAAATGGTGTGATTGTCGATCCATCATGAGGGGATATCCACCTATAACAAGCATTATGCACCAAGTTATGACTTTTATTTTTCTTTGAAGGTGGAAAAACATATCATAACTTAGTTGCCAACCAATAGTGAGGAACACCATCACTTGTTTTGTTTCACAAATGCGGAAAGACTCTTTATCATTAGTCAAAGAAAACCACGCCACCTGAAATTATTCATTGGTGGTCCATAAAGGAGTAGACTTCCACTCCTACAAATGCCTTTAGGTTTTGGGTCATTAAATTGTTTCTTTATGTTTGAGGAGGATAAGCTCTTAGTCAATTAGAAGAAATTTTAGGTCTTACTCTAGGACCAAAATGCAATTTCGACCTAGATAATACCTGCAAGAAAGTTAATCTCCTTTGTGGTCATCGATAATGCTACCTCTAGTGGAGTCATGTTTATGTTCTTTATAGTAACATTCAGGCGTAATCCCATGTACATGAGACCAAATGTTCATCAAATTATTAAGTACATAATATATCATAACCAAGTTATGACATATTATGCATTTAATAAATTAATAAATAGACAGATAGAACTCTTTTTACAAAAACTCTTTTCCACATTTAATACATTTAAAATGAAAATTTATTTAAAAATTTATCATTAAAAAGATTAAATGTGTCCACTTATTAAATCATTAATGTATACACAATTCCATTACACATAATATATATATGTACACAAAAATACATGTGCATAAGACTCACTGAGGGGTTAAACTTGACGTGTATTTACCCGTTTTTACTTTATTTAGATATCGTATATAGGCCTTTTAATTCTCAAAATTGTGAAATTGATGGAATAGTTGAAAATTTTCTCATCCATATACTATAAATATTGATTGTATTTGATAGGGAAAACACCTCGTAACAAGCATTTTTCCCATCAAATTCCAAAACTGCTCTAAAACCACCCACTTAAATAACTATCAATTTTCTTATATAAAGTCCATATTATTATTATAAAGATTCATGTTAAAGAAATATTATCCCACTTTTATTATAAACAATTGTGTGATCATCAATTTACAATGAGGGGATACCCACTTATAACAAGCATTTTCCACCAAGTTATGACTTTTCTTTTTCTTCAAAGGTGGAAAAACATATCATAACTCAGTTGTCAACCAACATTGAGGAAAACCATCACTGGTTGTGGTTCACAAATGCATAATGACTCATTATCATCATTCAAATAAAACCACACCACTTTAAATGATCCACTAGTGGTCCATAATGGGGTAGACTTTCACTCCTATCACATGCCTTTAGGTTTTGGGTCGTTAACCTATTTCCTTATGTCCGAGGAAGAAAAACGCTTAGCCAATTAGAGAAATTTTTATGTCTTACCCCAAGAACAAAATGCAATTTCATCTTAGATAGTATCTGCAAGAAATCTAGTCTCCCTCGTGGTCATCGATGTTGCTACCTCCAGTGGATTCATGTGCTTTCTAGTAGCATTTAGTCTTAATCTCATACATGAGACCAAATACTACTCCTAGTTGTAGTTCATCAACTTATTAAATACATAATATATCATAAATAAGTTATGACATATTATGTATTTAATAAGTTAATAAATAGGCAAATTCAATTTTTTCTAAAAAAAAATATTATCCACATTTAATACATTTAAAATGAAAATTTATTTAAAAATATCTCATCAAAAAGATTAAATGTGTCCACTTATTAACTCATTAATATATACAATTCCATTACACATAATATATAGATATATACATAAATACATATACCATTAATACTTAGTAGGAGTGCATAAGACTCACTCGGGTTAAACTTGACATGCATTTACCTATTTTTACTTTGTTTAGATATCATATATATGCCTTTTAAAATTAGCATGTTATTATTGAAGTATGCTTAATTCTCAAAACTATCAAATTGATGGTCTAGTTGAAAAATTCTCCCACCTCCACACACACATTCAAATGAAAAAATATATATATCATATTTCCATATTAAATAGTGAATTGGGAAGAAAGTGATGTGTCCATGTTGGTATTAGCCTATGTGATTCAAGGAAACTTTGAGTCTTGAAAATTTTTCACCTACCATTATTACCCACTCCTTCCTTCAAATCGACTCCATATCTAAACTCTTTACTCTGTATTAGTATTTCCTTCAAATCAACTCCATATCTAAACTCTTTACTTTGTATCAGTATTTCCTGGTAAAACTTTGGCTTCATATCTAAACTCTATACTATATGTCAATACTGCCTAACAAAAATTAAGGTAATTGGGGTTTGTGAGCATGATTAACAACCAATGCCTTCTTGCACTACTAACCCTAATTTGGTGCATTCCATATTTACAAGCCATTTCCTATGCATAGCCCCCTTGCTAATTCATCTACTTTCCATCCTTGCAAAATACACTTGTTTTCAATGGTGACATAGGAAAAAAAGTTGATGAAGTAATGAAGATTCAGAAAGTTCCCCAATGGCTCCAAGATCGATATTTATGTACTCCACTCCCTCATAGGTATTCCCTTGTTAAATTCGAATTGGTTTAAATATAACCATTTTGTTGTTCATTATGGTCATTTTTCTTACATACATGTTAATTGAGCATTACAATATGTTATATTTGGTATGGTTCTTGTGGTTGTGATGCAGCTAATGGGTATAATAAAACATTGGGTCAAGTACTCTTCAATTTGGTCAAGGTAAGTAAAATCTTTATCATCTTGATTGAATCTCATTTTTGCACCATTATCTTGATGTAATGATATAAGGTCTATATGAAGTTATTTCATATTATAGCTTGTCATTATGTCATTGTTACTCATGACCTGCATTGCAATGGCTTCTTCTTGTGATTATTTTAGAGGCATTTTCCATTTTAAACAATTAGTTTCTTGGATAGAGTGATAGAAGTTGTTAGTGTCAATAATATATGCTTGGTAGGGTAGGATGGAAAGCAATATGGCATGTATAATCATCACCTGGATCCAATTCTGTTGATTTGAATATCATTTAAATTCATTTTATCGTTGCAACATGATAATGAGTAGATGACACTCTAAAGTCAATCAATGGGTGTTTGATTTTCATGCATGATGGAAATGTTTAGTTAATTTGCCAAGTCTCGTGGTTGGTATTTGGAATTCAAATTCTTGGAATGAGAAATAATATGGAAGTATTTGTCCTTTGCTACTCTCCGTGATTTTTTACTTTTTTGTATGCCCAAAATAATGGAAGAAAAGGTGAAAGACAATTCAATCATTGAAATTTAGTTAACATTGTTTTTTATTTGAAAAATTGTGTGTGTGTGTGTGTGTGTGTAATCCAAATACGATAACAATTTTTTTCACTACTGAATCCATCTGTATAATTCATTTAAGCACCATAAGTATGACCTTCTACCTTCCTTATGAAAATGTATAGATTTTGAATTCTATCATCAATTGAAACCTTTTAAAGCCATGATAATTCTAATTCACACTAACCCTACTAACATTTTGATCATGGGTTTGATTTCCCTTAAGTTTTTTGCATATAACATTGTAGATTTTATAATATTTTGGCCCAAAATCATGAAATCAAAAAAACTTTATCCAATATCTAAAAGAAAAAAGAACCAACCTTCTATTTGGTTGGTCTACTACACCACAAGTTTCATTTGTATATAACATTGTAGATTTTATAACATTTTGGTCCAGAGTCATGAAATCAAAAATACTTTATCCAATATCTCAAAGAAAAAAGAACCAATCTTCTATTTGGATGGTCTACTACATCACAAGTTTCATCCCCTAATAAAGAGAAGCATAATTTTGATTTGAATAAAGACTTAGATATAAAAAGTTATAATGAAGAATGTGTTGAACAATTTCAAGGGGAGCAAGACAAAACATGAAGAATAAATAATTATGAAATGCATAGTCTATAAAACACACAAGGCACTAGAAGCACGGGGATTGGCATATGTTTCTTTACCATGCAACATGATTTACTAGTTGTTAATGTCAATTCAATCATCGATAAACTTGTTTTACTGGTTTTTAATGCCAATTCAATCATTCATAGTAAGTCTCTATGTAGATGCCTTATGCAATGGAACTACGGGCTTGATTCATTAATGGTGAAATCTGATAGAGTATATGAAATTTGGAAACATGTTAATCCAAGAAGAATATTAAATATTTAAGGATTTTCTTTTTTATTTCTTTTATGTTTGTAAGAGTGTTGTATTCCATATTGATGTAGAACACATCACATCAAATATTTGGTATAATTTTTCACAGTTTGATGATGTTATGTTAAATGCAATTTCATAATAGTTTTGTGTTTATTTGACACTATAATAATGTCTACCAAAATAAAATGTTAACACATGAAAATTTTATACAAAATCTTTACTTAATATTATGGATATACATCAATACTAAACTTATAGAAAAGTTAAAACCAATTAGTAATATGTTTAGCTAGAATTAATTAGTAATTGAAGAACTTATAGTTCATACAATTAAAATTGAACTACTGTCCAATAAATAAAACCAATTAATCTGCTAATGCAATCTACAAAGTTGTGATAATTACATAAATAAAATTTTTGATTGCAAAAAACACTTCATAAAGAAATAATTCCAAAAACCAAAACTCCTCTTCTGTTACTGTTGAAATTACTAATACAACT
>JZKD02S2068742.1:36710-51672 GCA_000966675.3 Picea glauca | reverse complement strand
CTCACGATTTGGAAATCATTGGAAAAAAAATGGTTGAAACAATACATTGGTTGTTTACCTACCATTGTTTACCATCAGCTCCCCAATGTTCAGTGATTTGTTCTTCGCATCCTGTTGTGTTGTTGAGAAAATGATAATGAATTAGCTCCCGACTTAGCATTGAAACAACAAGAACTAAAACAGAAAAACAAGGGGCAGAAAGGAAAATGCCGCGAATTGAAATATAACAAGAAAAGTGCGTACAATTAAAAACCCATGGCTCTTGACCTTTTAAGAAGACAACACTTCACGGGGCTCCACCTGGTAACCAATGCTTTAATTGAAATTGAAACGACACTAAAAATACCCACAACACTCCAACAACACTCCACAGGGCTCCACTTGGTAACCTAGGCTTTTATTGAAATTGAAACCCAAGGCTGTCCACCCGGTAAGGAGACAATGCCGCCTGTTAAGGCATGATTTGATTGAAATTGAAACACACACAAGATTTAATTGAAATTGATGATAGACCAGGCTTTAATTGAAATTGAAACCCACAACTCTCCACCTGGTAAAGAGACAATGCTCCACCTAGCAACGTAGGTTTTGATTGAAATTGAAACACACACATATCCCTGGCAATGAGGCTGAGGTAGTGACTATTCACTTAAAAGTGGTAATAAAGGGTTGTATACATATAAATGTTTGCTAATCACTTAAATGTGGCATTTAGATGGGCAAATAGTAAATTTTTAATATGATTAAGTAAATGTTAAAAAGTAAAGAGAGTAAGGGATGTATTCGGAAGTTATCGACATTAAATTTCATTCATTGATGTGGAAGGACGATGATGAATATGCCAACATCTCCAATTGCTAGCCATAAAATTAAAATTTATAATTAAAAACTCATTAATTGTGCCCATTTTCCACCTATAAAAAAAACTTAAAGGAAACTATATCCATCTAAACAAATTAGTTTAAATAATAATAAACTTTTTATTTCAGAAGTTTGAATTGATAGTTTATACACATTTCCCAAGGTCAAGGGTTATTTCTTTCCATAAATGTATTACGTGAATTCGTTGAACTTGGAAAGAAGAATTGTTATCCTATAAATGGATTACGTGAGTTCATTTTTTTTCCATGAATTTTTTTTTCTAGATATTATATAGGGTATAAGATCGTTTACATTGCTGAGTGAATCTCCAGAATATAGGAAGGGCGCAATGATAAAGGCGACCAACGCACCAAATGAAGAGACTAATAAAAGGCGACCAGCGCAGCTGTGAGAATATTCTGTTACAAGCAGTCAAAGGTTTCAACACTATGCAGAAACAACACTAGGAACAACCTGTACAGTGTAGCAGGGCGAATGTAAACAGTCCCAGGACTTCGGTCAGAAGCACCCAGACACTACCTTCAACTCTGTAGCAAGGTCGATCAAGAAAAATAGACCCAGCCATATACGAGAGTCGAAGGGCAGCTAGTAACAGAGATGGCGAGAAAGGCACGAAGTATGGCAAGGAGGACGAAGCACAATCTGGATAGAAAATCTAAACAATAGACTCAACAAACCAAGATAGATAATACACTATGCTTCGAAAAGGTTGTAATAGGAGTGGGCTCTCGACACCTTTATCAACATGATAAACCGAGAGCCTACCAACCACACCACCTAAAGCCTTCTTGGATAGGATATCTGCAGCAGTGTTTTGGGATCTGGGAATGTGCCGAAACTCGATGGCTGAGAAATTTCTRGACAGCTTCAGGGTTCGCTCCTTCCATCCTTCGATCTGAACTGAGTGAAGCTTGCTGTGAAGATTTATCCAATCGATAATAATCCTCGAATCACCTAACACCAGGATGTGATCTAAGGACCAAAAAGTGGCAAGTAAGAGAGAAACCCATAAGCCCATCAGTTCGGCTTTGGTGTTTGATCTCGAGCTGCAGTTTAAAAGCCAGTTTGTGGTTCTGAAAAGGCCGGATTTGAAGGTGCCCCCTGCCCCACAGCAGAGGCCGTTCTGTTGGGCCGCTCCATCAAAACATATGAGAGTATAGCCCTTTGCCAGATGTTGGACGCAAGCTTTGATTTTGGCTGGCTTAAGAGAGGATGGTCGCCAATGGAAAGAGGAGAAAATGCGATGCAAAACAACAGGTCGATTAGGAGGTCGATTTTCAAATAGAGCTTGATTTCTTTCAATCCATATCCACCAGTAGACAATAGCTGCCAATGGGAGGGGAGCCGACTTGTCAGAGTGCCACTTTGAGAAGCAGTCAATAACGGAAACGCCCTTCCACGCGGTCTGTAGAGAAAAATGCCGAGAGGTGGCTGTCCAGATGTAATCAGCGAAGGAACAGTGAATTAACAAGTGGTTTAAATCCTCTGATTCTATCTTGCAAAGAGGGCATCAGCTGGGGCCCTGCCAGCCTCTGTTCTGTAGCACATCCCACGTCAGCGACTTTTTTTTAACACACAGCCAACAAAACAAACGAAATTTTAGGGGGATCGACCATTTCCAGAGAGAAAGGAGCCACGGAGCCTCTACACCATCAGCTGTGGGCGGTAGGAGGGCCAAATAAGCATTTTTGACAGTTAGAAGACCTGATGCATCTCCCCCGGCCCACAGTAGAGAGTCAGGTGCGTTTGAAAGGGAGACCCCAGCCGACTTCAAAGCTGTAGTGAAAACATCCCATTCGGTAGCAAGCTGTCCCTGTAGTGAAAGATCGCTGTTATGGATCCAAGCACCAGATAGGAGAGGAGACAGCGAAGGAATTTTAGCTTGCGCCAAAGTGTGGAGATTAAATAATGAGAGCTGCGTTCTGAGAGAGGGCGATAGAATGGAAAGATTTTCCAGCCCAAGAATTTTATCTCTACCAATTTGAATGTCATTACCTGTGCCAGGCTTCCATCGAAGCCAATGAAGGACCACCGGAGCGGCTTTGATCAGGCCTTTCCAGAAAGGAGAGGCACGTCTCAGCTCGAAGGAAGGTTTTCGTAACCAGCTGAGGATAGGTAGAGATCCAAGGTATTTGTCTGCAGTGATCCTGTGCCAAATGCTGTTATAAGAGATTGCTCGCCAGAATGAGCAGGCCAGGAGGGCCGAGTTGAAAAGATGAAGATTCCTTAGCCCCCAGCCCCCTTCCTTTCGGGGTTTTGATATGGACTGCCAGCTGCAAAGATGAAGATGTCGCTTACCTGGAAGATCATTCCAGAGGAAATTGATGGAGAGCCTCCGGAGTAAGGTAGTGATTTTGGCTGGAATACGCTCAAGAGACATCCAGTAAACAACCAGCCCCTCGAGCACGGATTTGACAAGAATGAAGCGCCCCCCCAAAGACAACCATTTGTAACACCAAAAACCAATCTTTCTTTCAAACAGAGCCATTAGCCAGCTCCAATCAGCGAAGGTGGAGGCACCTGGTTTCAGCCTAAAACCCAAATAAAGGAGGCCATCTTTTAAGTCTAGAAAAGGAAAAGGGATGGAATTTTTTAGACTCGCGAGCTCAGCATCCGATACTCCCCAATAGTGGACCGTAGACTTGAGAGGATTAGTTGATAATCCCGTAACGTTGCAAAAAGTATGGAGGACTCCAAGAATATGCAACCATTCTGAGTTGTCAGCTTTGGACATCAAGAGAATATCATCTACAAACACGAGATGAAAAATTTTGACGAGCTTTGAAACTTTAACACCGGTGATATTAAGATCAGAGATGGACTTTGAGAGGAGTAGGCTAAGACTTTTCATGATGAGTAAGAAGAGATAAGGGGAGAGAGGGCACCCCTGACGAAGCCCCCTCTCGCTTGGAAAGAAACTGGTCGCCTCCCCATTGATCAGCACCGCGAAGTTTGCGTTGGTGACGCACGCTAGAATCCAATCGGTGAAACAGACACCGAATCCTGTTGAGTGAAGAATAAGTCTCAGAAATCCTTAGTCTATACTGTCAAAGGCCTTCTTTAGGAGTTCATAGAACTTGGGAAGAAGACAAGTATAGCTAAAATAGTTTGGTTAGTGTAAAAGGTAAAAGATAAGTATTTATATAAAATGATTAATTTATTTAAAAATTAATAATAATTGTTTATATAAATACTGAAATTTTAAAATTGTATTTAAATTTATTTTAAAATATATATTTTTATAAATAAATTGGAGATTTTATAAAAATATAAAAAATATACACTTCATTGAAGACTTGAATCAATTTTATCATTAAACCAAAACTTTTTAAAATTATAATATATATAAAAAATCAAGTGAACCACTAGTTAGTGGAGGGCCATTATGCACATGTACGTGTTTAACTTTATAATATTTATTAAAAAAAATATGTACGTGTTTAACTTTATAACATTTATAAAAAAAAAAATCAAGTGAACCAGTAGTTAGTGGAGGGCCATTATGCACATGTAAATGTTTAACTAATGGATAGGAGTGTGGGAGATTCAAATGAAAGATTGAAATATGGATGTGTAAAAATATAAAGCATTTCTTACATGGAATATACATTAAATAGAATAAAATAAAAAGTGTTTTTAGTGTAATTTTTTTAAGACAAGTATAAGAATTTTTTAAATGGTATTAATTTAAGTTAGTTTTAATGAATAGTTAATTAGTAATTAAAGTAATAGTGTAAATTGTAATAGACAAGTATAAGAATTTTTTAAATGGTATTAATTTAAGTTAGTTTTAATGAATAGTTAATTAGTAATTAAAGTAATAGTGTAAATTGTAATAGATTAAGTTTTAAATTAGGATAAGAAGAAATTATTTTTTGAGATTTTCATCACTTATGTTATCTTATTTTCTTGTAAAGTATGGGATTGCAACATCTTTAGAAAATTATGAAGAAAGATAAAGCAAATTCAAAAATGTTTTAGAATTTATAGTTTCAAAATTAAAGGCAATACACCCTATCCTATCCTATCCTCCTCCTAGTGAGTCTTTCCTCCATTGAGAACACTACTATAACTAAATACTTAATGTACAATAACAAGATAAGCAACATGGAAGAGCTTCCTATGATTGCTTCAAACTCCGTTCAAAACCACCTGAAGTGGGGTTTTGGGGTTCTCATAAAGATGTCAAGTCTTGGCTAAATCATTAGGGAATCGAGTAAATCATTAGGGAATCAAGGAAGCGGTTACTTTGCAAAATGACAATAATATCAAAAATATTATTACATCTAAATTTAAGAAGAAATTGTTATGAGATAAAGAATTAGAGGATAAAAGAAAATAAAGATAATATAAAGAGGTGATCAACCTTAATATAAAATATTAAAAGTATTTCTTTATTTTTACTAAAGTAAATAAGAAAATTGACATTGCTACAAGAAAAACAAACTCTCACAAGCTCCTTAAAACATCATGGGTAGAAAGAATTTGTGAGAGTAATAAAAATGAAAAACATTTTCTCTTAAAATATCATGTGTACACCCACATTAAATCACAATTTCAAAATATTTGTTACAGTACCCATCTTCCCAACCTTTTAGTTCATCAAAACTATAGTAATTAATTAATTAATTTTTTATTTTTATTTTTTACATACAAAAACAAAATTTTAAAACAAATTAAATAAAACCTTACCTTTTTTTTTCAATAAACAAAAATTGAATTTAATAGACATTAATTATCATCTTAATATTTTATAATAATTTAATTTAAACACCTATAACTAAATTGTATGATGATGATGATTTAAAATAAAAATAAATATATTATTAAAAGTGTTTTGAGCTAACGTAAGTTTGTAGATTAATTCAGGTGGTGGTGGTATTGCACATCGTTTTCACCTCTACAACTGGGAGATGCTCGCTAAGCCGAAGTCCTTAGGAGGATGGAACCTTAGGAATATCTTCCATTTTAATCGTGTCTTGGCTGCAAATTCGCTATGGTGTGTTCTAATGAAAGAAAGGATTTGGCACTAGGTGATAAAAGACAAATATCTCCCCTATAACTTTGTTGCAACTTGGCTCAGATCGACCACGGTTATGCAAACTTCGACATCGCAGATTTGGAAAAATTTGTTGAAATCACTTCCTCTCATTACTCACTGGTTAAGCTGGAATCCTGGTAATGGGCATTCAATGTTAATTAGACTAGACAAGATACTAGGCATCGACGATTCCTCGTTACTCTCCCAGGATCTTCTAGTGGCCTTAAAGAATAAAAATATCCATTATCTTTTTCAAGCTAGGGCCCAATCTTCCTTGGGGTTTATAACAGACCAATGGAAAAGCAGCTTAGATTTGGGCCTTTCGAGGTCCATGGCTATCGAATGGAATTCTTTTTGCAAGGCTCTTATTGATTTGGGTATCCACCTCTAGCCTAGAGATGATATTTTAATTTGGACTGGAGGAGACCATTCAATTATTCTCTCTATAAAAAATGTTTATAATGCTCTGGTGAAAAAATTGTGGCCATAACAGATTGTAGGGTGGAGAAGGCATTTGTGGACTTGGGATCTAGCCTATAAGATCAAATTGTTTACTTGGCTTGTTGTGGAAAACAAAATTTTAACCTGGGAAATTCTTCAGAAAAGAGGCTGGGAAGGCCCAAGTATATGTCCACTATGTTATAGGGACTATGAGATTGTTCTACACTTGTTTGTAAATTGCTCTTTCTCTCACAACCCGTGGCAGTTTTTACATACAAATTTTAGCCTAAGTTCACCTTAGGGTGGAAGCTCATTAACAAATTGCTTTGACACTTGGTTGAAAAAGGAAAAGGTTTTTATTACTCTTCCCTCGCTGGCCTCCTAGTTCATTTGGCTGGAAAGAAATAAGTGTTTGTTTGAATCTCGTACTCCCTCCATCCAGGGGGTTGTCATTAAAATTAGAGGGATGTTGGAAAACTCTTTTGGTTAGTTTCCTCAGAAAGGGAAGAGCACTAGAATAAAAAAGACACTTGATTTTACCTAGGCTTCTATTGGTTGGTTTGATGGTGCAACCCAAGCAAATGGAATTTTGAGTGGGGCTGGAGGAGTTTTAAAGCTATATGGAAATATTATTTACAAGTGGACACTCAATTGTCGGTCGGGCACAAACACAAGGGTTGAAATTCTAGGTGTGTGGGCTTCCTTAACCTTGGCAACTCGGTTGGGAATTGATCAACTACAAGTCTTCGGGGACTAAAAAATTGTGATAGATTGGTTGAATTATAGGAGAAATTTGCAAGTCACTTCACTTGTGGGTTGGATGGATAGGATCTTGGAACTTACAAAATCTTTCAACACTATCAGATATGATCACATCTACAGGGAAGAAAATGGGGAGGCAGATGCTTTATCAAAAAAAGCTCTTCAGGTGCTAGAAGGGAAGATCCACTACAACAAATGGCAGGATGGTCACGAGCCCCCCCACTTTTTCTGCACCTCTATATGTGATTGGTTTTCACATGCTTTTTGGGTGGTTGTGATATTTAGCTAGATCTGGAATCCTCTATACATCAGAGTTAAAAGTATCAATATGTTTTGTTTTTTGAGTTGCCTTCTGTTGTGGTATGACTATATATAATAAGCACTTGAGGGTTTGTTTTGAAAGACCTTTTAGAAGTGGCTTGGAGATGGATGTAATTGATCAACATTGTACTTTTTTTGAGATCACCATATATATTAATATATTGAGAAATTTTCTGGTGGATTTTTTTTTGTAGATTAATTGCAATGGTTATAATTTATTAAAATTTAAGCATAAATTGGACGAAGAATCTTATTGTAAAATATTTTATAAAAGGTACTTTAATTAAACATTCGTGATTTTATATACACGTAGGGTGGCCCTTACTTACGTGGCCAAAAGTACCGAATGAAGTTTTTGGTAATTTCGTGCTTTGGTGGACTTTACTACATGTATTGTATTTTCTTGTTTAATTCTCAAAAACTTTATAATCTTTATCATTTAGTGTCCTTTAATGTGACAAACATTCTTGTATTGAGTAGAGTATTCTCTTTTTTTTTCCAATAGAAAATTAGCTCAATTATATTGATAATAATTCGTTTTCATAGTCACGTCTTTACAATATCTTCGATAACATAGCCAAAAAGATCGACTGAGATCACATATTTACTATGTGTATCCCTATGATCCAAGATACCAAAAAGCTATAAAAAAGATACCAAAAACGATAACAAAAAGCTAAGCCATAAAAAAATATAGGCTGCTAATTAGTCCTTCAACTCTCCTAATACAAAGTTTTACTAGTCACCATCTCATGCTATAAACAAAAGTAAATACAATAGAAACTTCTTAGCAACATGTTGATCACTCAACACACCCTAAAAGTCTATGTTCATTTTTTACTTTTGGGTACCACTTGATCCTTTACACTATCTGTTATGCCTTTAGTATGAAACTGATACTTGCGCTTCTTTTTATGTTCATTCTAAAGCCTGCCTGAACATACAACAAAGAATCATCTTGATCATTAAAGGGTCCTTAGTAAACTGCTTAGGGAATCAACACACTTAAAGCTCTCCCCAACGCGCTTAGAAGTTCGACATTGGTAAACATTAAAGGTGATGAAAGTCGTCTGAGGAATTTTAATTAACACTGAACACCGATCTTCATCGGCGTCAGCAGTAGAAAGTCTTTTCTCTTATGATCAAACTTTGGAAGAGGTATCACCGAAGACCGACCCATTCGACTTCGGCAGGAAAACGAAGAGATAAACGTCATGCAAAGAGGAAAGCGATATCACCGATTGCCGACACCCTAAGAAATTTCGATGTCAGGGAGTTACAATATAAAATACACATTCAAATTTTACATTTGAAATTACCAATCCCCGACACCACTCAAGTACAGATAGTCGCAATATCTTTCTCCTTTAGTGCCTTCGACGTGAGTAGAGCCCTTAAGTGCAATCCTTACCCATCATGCAAATGCTAAATTTTATGTTCAAATATTTTAAGTGACCTCGGGTTAATGAGCCATGTCAACATCGATCAATGTCGGAAGTTATAGAGAAAAACATATCAACAATTTCATACTGGAAAAAGTAACAATTATAAAATCACATGATCTGCGAAAAAACTTAAATAAAAGAACACAATTAATTCACATCCAAAAAGGGACGTGATACATTCAAGACGCTTCAAGTTTTTCATACAACTAGAAAATTTCCCGCCAGACTTGGGCTACATACAAATAGATATCATCTCCATTTTAACTGACCGACCCGATCACAGTGAGAATACAAAAAAAAACTCTTACAACAAGAGGAAAGAAATGTTGAGTGTAACTGTGGGAAACCCAAAATAGGGGGGGGGCACCCATTATGCATCTCCCATGTGCACACCCTCTCTCGGACTGCTTCTCACACCATGTAACATTTCCTTTTCCTTGTTCGCTGTCGTCCTCTGCACCTCACGCAACTGTACAATTGTGTCTTGAGCTTCTCAAAGCTGTTTCTGGAGCCAGACTGTGCTTCCTCCGCGACCCTGCGACGTCGGTACTCCCTGGTTCTTCGCCGCCAACTGGTTCTGCAACTCCCTTTTTTCTTGATAGAGTTCAACTATCGCGAGTTGGGCCTACTCTAACTGTTGAATGGGGCTCTTAACAAGATAACCTGGTCCTTTTACCCTCCCCTTTCCTTCCTCGCTTCCTTTACTGGTAGTCTCCACAAGCCTCGACCAGTTAGTAAGTGTCGTAGATTCCTCAGAAGTTGGGTATACACTCAGCTCAACTTGAGGGAAATCCCCTCCCCTTTTCCCGTGTCTTTCCTGGGCCACCCTCTTCTCCGTGGTGTCTGTTCCTCTGGGGGCACGGCCCCAAGCATACCTCATTCAGACGTACTTCCCTCCACCCCAACTTCTGCTAGAATCACCGACACCTTCCCCGAGCAAATGCCTGTACCTCCTGTTGAAGCCTCAAAGACACTGGGAGCCAATACGAAGGAGTCTGAAGTGCGTTGGGGCTCGGACCTGGAATTTTGGATACCTCGCGAACCCCGTCCCTTGTTAGGGAAGGATTCCATAATGCAACAATGTGGTGGATTGGACACCTACAGGTGATAAGAACCTTTGAACTGAGTCTCTCCTGAATAAGCGCACCAGATCAACGTCACAGAGGTACAAACTCGACGTATGCATGGAATTTCCCACAGAATTCCCATAATTTATAGCCATATAGAGCAGCGAACTAGAGTGTGCCAAAAGAACACTCACGTTACGTGACAAGATGCCTTGAAGACTTAATGCACCACAGTTGCTTGTCGGATTTGATCCATAACGGTTAAAGCGTCACTGATTGGAGTTGCAGAGAATGCGCAATACAAAAATTTCAATCTCTTTAAACTCCCCAGATTCCATTATTGACGGTTGACAATTGACACACTTGGTAATACGGATTCTCAAAGCATTTAACGACCTCCTTGCTACGATATCCGACCTTCTGGGAGCATACACATGCACTCTCAAATCTAGCATATTTTCCCAGTCCCAGAGGTTGAGGAACTACTATGACGGTTACAACGCTCGTGCCTGCTGTACTCGATTTGTCACGCTTGGGTGCGATGACATGACTTGTTTAAACAGAAGAGGAGCGACGACATGGATAAAATACACCGCGGGTAATTCAAAGGAGCAACCGAGACCAAGTAAGTATTAAAACGACCGAGAATAATGAACTTCATAGGTACGGACCAATCGATTATGTTTGTTGATATCTTTTGTCATATTCGCTCAATCGCTAAACTATCTCAACCCCGATTGCAGGAACGATTCCAAAACCAACGAACAAAGCTTGCTTGACGATCTCACCAGCGGACTTGAAAGAAATCCTGAAGAAGGATCGACAGAATGATATAGAATGCCAAGTTCCCTGAGGTAGTCACCTCGATAATTTCATTGATCTAAGCGATGTTGTCAAGCTACATGCTGAACAAGATTCCCTATGAACCGAAGAGTTAGCAAAAACAAATGATGCGAAGCCAGGGCGAGTATGACAATTTGCAGAAAATCCGATCAAAGCCCGAGCCATGCTACAACAATTGAACTCCAACTTATTGAAGAACCGGACGCATGCAAGAGACATTAGGGGAATATACGTGGCCCCGATGGAACAACATAGATTCCCATGGGTCCAAACTTGTGAAGAATTGTTCATCAATTGGTCTGAATATGAAAAAAGCCACCATTTTCAAGAAATATCTCGGGTGGACTGTTAAAGAAACTGTTAGATGATGACACCACGTGGCGATTTTTGTTTGGTTAAAATTGTATTTGGCTGTTAATTTTAGTTGAACTTTAGATTATAAATAAGGACATCAACCAATTAGTCAAGGGTCAATGGTTTTTGTAAGAACTCTTTCTTTTTGGTTGTTAAGAATTATTTTGAGACTGCCATGAATTGAGAAGTCCTTCTGGACCAAAGACAAACTATTTTCATCAGATGCATGTGATTGGAATTGGAGAAGAAGTACTTCCTATCCGGTGTTTCATGAATGATGTAGTAATGAGTAAGAGAAATTATTTCTGTTGTCAAGTTATCCGGTGCAATGTTTTGATGTTCTTTGCTTCGATGATGAAGATAAATTGTTGTGTTATGATGTAATGCATGGTTATGGTAGATGAATTATTTTGCTTTCCATGATCTAATTACATATGTGATTTCTTTGTGATAGTTAGTTTCTCAGACAGTAATTAGATGCTCACATGGTTAATGTATTATTACTAGGCCTGTGGTATAGAGTAACTATCTGCATGTTGAGCAGCGGGTTATCCCAATCTTAACCTCTTCCTGGTAGTTAAAACTTAATCCTGTTGATTATCAAGTTGGTTTATGCTGGCTTGCATCTTTCATATCAGCCCCACCCAAGAGAAAAATACAGAAGAAAATAGTCCTAACTGAAGGAATAACCTTCGTAAAGAAACACAAAGCCCATCGATAAATCGACCGGATCACAAGATCTGGAGAACCATTCCATTTTAAACGCTGCAGAGTCTAATTGGGCCTCGGTGGCGGGTTTGGCTCCTACTATTGAGTTAAGGGATTTAGGTCCCATCAACACAACCCTAATATAAGTTTATGATCATCATGGGGCCTTCTTTCCCATTATCCCATGCGTAATATGAAATTCTTCCTTCTGGCTCGTGAATAGATTGTTTGGATAGTGAATCTGCCTCCCTATTGAAATCTCTTGTTTGAGTAGAGTATTCTCATGAAAATGAATGTGGGGACAATTCATTTTTTTATTTGTTTAATAGATTTCTTTTATATTTTAGAATAGTGTGTTGTACATGCAATAGTCACAAGCATTATCACAATTTAATAATAATTAAAACCTAATTTGGGTTTGTGTTTTTTCTATTAACTTTAACTATTATGGATAAATATAATTTTAAAGGAATAGAAGCCTTAAGTTTTGAGTACAAATTTGATGCTTTCGAGTTCAATGGCGAAAATATGCATCCCTACAACAATGGCGGACTTGGAAAAACGTAATNCTTTAACTATTATGGATAAATATAATTTTAAAGGAATATAAGCCTTAAGTTTTGAGTACAAATTTGATGCTTTCGAGTTCAATGGCGAAAATCTGCAACCCTACAACAATGGCGGACTTGGAAAAACGTGATTCTGGGGGGCCCTACACTTTGGCACACACTCTTCCTGTCTCGAGGGTTTAGTGGAGTCTTTTACTACCCCACTTTTTAGTGGTGGCCTCCCCCCCAGGAACCCCTCTACAACAACTTGACCTTGTCTTTACTACACCTACCTCTCTCATGTCAGTTCTGGGTAGAGTGCAGTGTCTTTTCACACCAACATTTACTATGTTTCCCTTGTCTTTATTGGGCTCCCCCTGAGTGACTTGGGTGGCATTGCCTTACCGCTCCATGAGACACCCACTGATGGAGGTCGAAGTCAGTGCACTGATGAGTGTTATTGACAAGGCTCTTTGGAACATTGCAGGTCTCTTCACATCGACAGACGAACTCACCAGTCGTGTGAAACTTAACCCTTCGCTGCTTGGAGTACCACATCTCCCCTCCTTTCTACCTGACTTAACACCAGACAGTCCCTTCGCTATTGTATTCCCCTATGAAAAACCATTGTTAGGCTGAAATAACTACTCTCTACACCACCCGTCCATCCTCTCTATTGAGGAGTTTCCTAGCCTACCCTCCTTTCGAAAACATACCCAGAAGCCCGCGCCCATTCCTCCCAGAGATACTATTCCTAAACTGCACCCTAGAACTCTCCCTACTACTCGACACCCACCCTCTACTGAACCTTCGACTATACGTGGGGAAAACACCTCCTCGGTCTTCTCAAGACATTTAGAAGCCACTGTGTCTCTACGAGAGAATAGAGCACACTATACCAGGGGAAAGAAGTCTACATTCAGACCATGGTGCTCTAGGAAGACCAAAAAGAAAATGGTGCTGGGAGCCGACATCGGCCTGGAAGAATTGTCTCCATGGCTCTTTGTACTCTTGTGGGCAGACTCTCTTATAGGAACCTTTGTAGAATAGACCTCATAGACTGGGCGTATCAACCTGGCGACCACTATTGGGTTACAGACTGGTTATTTCTTACCTCCCGAGAGGTTGGTTATGCTTCCAATTCAATTCTTCTGAGGATGCTACACTTTTTCTAGAGTAGCTCTGAGTGCTAGATAGAGCCAGTCTCATATTGAAGTGGTGGCAAGTTAGTTTTGAGCCCTCACTGGATTATTTTTGCTTGCGTCATCTCTGGGTACTCCTACCTAGTCTGTCACTACATCATTGGAATGTGAAATCTCTTGAGGCCATTGGAAACACTCTTGGGCACTTCTTCAATGTGGATAAAGAGGCCCTTGCCACTCCCGTCAAAATGGTGGCCATGGTACTTGTGGAACTTGACATTCATGAAGGGCTACTGGAATCCATTGACATTAAATGGAGAGGTCATCTCACTCGCCAAAAATCGGATTACCTCAGCATACCATTCAGGTGCACCCTTTGTAGACAGTCTGGACACCTAAGGAAATAATGCCCTGGCTTCATGGAGGAAGAGAAATCCAAGGACACCATGTTAGAGCTATCCTCCATCATGGACTCCCCACAGGTGAACCCGCAGGCATCTTTCTTAGAGTCTTTTGATGTTGAGGACCCAACAACTTTGGATTCCATCACTTGTAAGATTAAACTAATATGTCCTACTCTTTTCTTCTCATTGACTTCCTAGGAAAAAGAACAACTGGATAACTCTACCTTATTGGCTCTGGGCTCACCAACTTTACACCAGGAGGTCACTTCCCCAACTCGGGTTTTTTTCTGGCACTCCACCCACTTCCAAATTTACCCCTCTGCGAGGAGGACTACAAGACATCTATTCACCTGCTACTGTGCTTCCTCGAGCTTTAGACAACCCTCTGATTTCCACCACTCCGGCTCCCTTCTCTGTCTTTTTTTCCCCTTCCTTAACCCTGGAGACGGTGAGCCTAGGACTCTTTTCGAATGCACAGATGGAGGAATGCAGCATCTCGGGTTCTAGTGAATCAGATCCAGGGGACATCACCCTAGGAGCTGTTCTCGACACATTGATCCTGACATGTAGAGAAGCCCTGTCTCCCATTGTCACACATTATTTTGGTCACTCTGGTGATGTCTCTACAGTGATGTATTCAAGCTCCCACAAGGACTTTTTGCCTGAGAAAAGTGACTATTGTCTTCTTCCAAAAAGCATATTTTTAAGATGAGTTTGCAGGTTGCCTATGTTATAGGGTGCGAAAATCCTTCATTCTCGTAGACAACCCATACTTAGGGTGCGAACTGTTCACAATCTGCTCTATAGGTAGGGTGAGAACCTGTTTCAAAGCTTGGAAAAGAGAAGAGGTCACGAAGGTTGTAGAATGGAATCTTCTAGAAAATGAGTTGGCATTCGCATAGTTGGCATCCTACTGACTTCTCAGATTTAGTGGGATCATCCTCATCAATTTAACCATCTCTCCTTCTCCTATATATTGAAAGGTTTCTCATGGAAAAGGTTAA
>JZKD02S2068742.1:20943-36700 GCA_000966675.3 Picea glauca | reverse complement strand
CATTGCTTGAAGGTGGATTAATGTTAGCATTAGTTCGAATGTTTGTCTTAGCATTTTTCTGCTAGCATTGTCTTAGATCATATACGGTGATTTTTTTATTTGTACTAATCATATTGAAATGTTTAGATATCCAAGCTTTATAGTGATTGATAATTCCAAAGTTTATAACGTCCTTGCTGCATGTATTTGTATTGAAATGTATTGACACTTTTTTTGAGGTGCTTGAATAGGCCTGACAGCTTAAATGTTTACATGATGCGAGGTCCTCCAACAGGCCTGACAGCTTAAATGTTTGCATACCGCGAGGTTCTTAGACAGCCTGACAACCTTAAATGTTTATCTAAATAAGCTTCTCGGAGTACATTTTTCCTCAAAATTTTCCATACAATGTTGCAGTGATTTTGCACAATATTGTTCTCCACCGACAGTTGAATAGGCATTGTATCTTTCATCCTTCTTCTATCCTTGCAATGGAATTTCATCATTGTTGAAGTTACATATATTGTTTACTGGTTCGGTGAGTGCTTCTTCTTCGTTGGTTCATCGGTTGCTGCTTCTTGTTGTTGTTTGGTTCACAGTTCAACCCGCACTTCTGCCTTTCATCGTTTCGGATTAAGTTTACATGCCATAGTTTCATTTTCTATTCCTTGTTTTGTGTTTAGTGTTTGCAGTTTGCAAGTAAGAATGTTTTCTTATTTCTACTGGCATGCTCGTCGTATATTTTTGGTTCCTTCTGTTCTTCGGCTACAGTTTCGTAATCGTTGGAGATGCATATGTTGTTTACTGGTTCGGTGGTTGTTGCTTATTCATTGGTTCATTGGTTCGTTGGTTCGTCGGTTGTTGGTTGTGTTTGTTTGGCCTAGGTTTACACTTTGGGGGCCTGGGGCTGCAGTTGGGCTTGTTCGTGCTTTCTCGTTGGTTTGGTGCTTGTTTTCTTCTTTTGTTTAATTCAGCTTTGCAAGGTTGGGGTCCTGCGCCGGTAGTTGGAGCTGGGGTTTTTTTTTTTTTTGGGATTATTATTGGTTTTTGGGCGCTTTACGGTGTTCAGCCCCTACACCCACAAGTCGACATGCAGTCCTGTTATTTTCCCTGTCTAGCGAGGTCGATATCTATTTTGCTGTGAGATTTTGTTGGTGCTTGAGTGTTGACATGAAAGAAAATAGTTGCATGAAAAATAGTTCTAGAAATACATTTGAAATTGCAATATCTGTTGTTTTTTTGTTAAAATAAAACATATGCAAGCTGCATTTATAAACCATGTATGGTGAAATGTGCCCATATGACAATACATGTTCTTTGTCCTCTACACAGACTGATGTGCCCACGATACAATTTGTCTTGTGCTTGAGATATGATATGTACAACAAAGATTATGCAAAATTATATTTCCATGTCTGGAAGCATATCTGGGTAGTTTGCCATGGAAAACCAAAATCTTGTATCGTGGGCACAACAGTTTGTGTAGAGTATAAAGAACATGTATTTCCTTCGGTGGAAGCATATCTGGATACTTTTCCATGAAAAACCATAAATCGTTTAGCTACGACCATGCATTTTCATAATATTTTGTGCCTTGTAATATATTTTGGGCAAGGAAAAAAAATTACATATTTACAACTATGGATGGAGAAGCGCAAAGGTTCATGTTTATGCCTATCTTTTAGACTATTCGTTGAGTCTCTTTTACTGTATATACATATTACTTGTTCTCTGGTTCATACAATATTCCATTCATGTTCATTGTATTTTGTGCGTTCCCACATTCAAACAAACAGAATAGCTGGAGAAAACGATGGAGTCTTGACTGCATCGGTTGAAGAGGAGATAGAAAGGTGCATGCTTGTACTGTTATTTCATATTATGTTGATTTGTATTTCATTTAATGCTTGTATATGTGCTCACCTAGTTTATTGTATGTAGATGTTGCATACCTTCCTACACAATAACTTATCTTCATTATGTTAGCGTCGGAAGTCACCCCTGGATTGCAACAGGAGCAGAGCCCAACGCCCATCAATTTATGTCATGATTTAATAAATGGGTGATCAAATGGGAAGAGACTCGAACATGTATTGCTTCAAATTAGGAATTGTGTCTGATAGGCGAGGAACAAAGGAGGTCTTGACCCAACTTCAGTCAGTGAGTTGATTTAAAATGAGCAGGTGGAAGACTTAGGAGGAGAATGAACAAACTACCTCAGGCAACAGGCCTTTCGGTAGTTTGTGGAGGAAAAACTCTGAACACAAGATCTGCTCGTTTCAGGGCTTCAAGAAACTGATGGTAAGACTTGACAGGATCCTCCAATTCCAAGTCGTTCAGTGCTGAGAAATTTACAGGGACTGTCTAAAGAAACATAACCATTACAGTGATCCAACATACATCATCCTATAATAGCCATAGCTCGACTGGATCCTCCAATTCCGAGCTGCTTTAATACAGTATAGACAAAGGCACGAAAGAAACTAACATTCATCGGGCAAGAAGTCTCAAGAGTCCAGAAATACCAAAAAACAGTTCTTCATTAAAGTTTTTACAACTGGGAGCTCTGCTCAATCATCGACCCTTTCCAAAATACAAAAACTCAATACATATACCTGGGCAGACTTGCCCAACAGAAGCGCGCTCGCCCCCCAAGGCGTAACGTCTCTTCAATCGATCTTCGGGCGGAAGTCCCTCATCAGACGTCCCCATAACCTCGCGTGGACTTTGTAGGGGAGGTAGCTGAAACATTAAAGGCCCAAAATGGCGTGTGTAGACTTCTCTGTCTAATCGAGGACTTCAGCATGGCTTCTCTAGAAAAATCAGTACACAAAACCCCCTTCGAGCAGACCTCTTGTCGGACCCTCCATACCTCAAACTTAATAAACAAAAGGAGGTTTCAACCACCCGACCACATCTTCATTTATTCCAAGTGAAAACCAGGATCGAGGTGGCATCAGATGGCGCATGGAGATCACAATGATCCTTTCGGCGATCAGACCTCAAACCTTTGGCCCCTTTACGCACAGCTCCTTTATTCCTTGGTGACCACGGGCTGTGACCCTGAGTTTATTTCCAAACCACTTTCGGCGTTCGCGAATAGAAGGAGTTAATCCTTGCTCATTCACAACTGCGATGGGCGAAACGCTAAGGCGGCTCAATGGGGCGCCACGCGTCCTTGAAATCGGACGGTCCAAAATTCTCCTGACGCTGTTGTGGGTCCCGGATCCTGGACACTCTCGCTACTTCGTGCATCGGGGATAAGAGGGAGTTGCTCCTTACGTTTCAAAATCGCGATGCGCGAAGAGGCGTTAGAACCTAATCGCGCATCACGTATCCTCCTTTTGATTGGACGGCTCGAAACCTTCTCGGCGATACTGTGGGCCCATCATTAAAAGCTCTTTTCACTTCGCGATTCACGAGTTCGTGGGTCGAAGACCCTCGGCTCCCCGAGATGGCGATACAAACCGGGCTCCTTTCCTGGTCAGCGCCCTTTACATGTAACCGTCGGCTAAGGCCCAAGTACTAATGCCTCTCGCAACTCGCGGCTTCGCGAGTTGGAGTATCGAACTTTGGCATTCTCCCTTCGCAAAGTCCCGAGACACGATGGTCAGCGAAGGTTGACCCCCTCCGGGCACTTTTCGCAACTTGCAATCTCGCGCAACCAAAAGACATGATCCGCCCTTCGAACTCACGAATCCCGAGTTCGAGAAATAACTATTGCGCTTATACTAATCGCGATTGGTGCCCCTTGAATACTTGGCGTGACTCAATTAATCTGCGATTTCCAATCAATCCGATGTTCTGCTCTGTCGCTGAATCCTTTCCACTGAAGAATGAAATGCTCGCTCGCTTGATTTTAAGTCCGAAAAGGACTTCTTCTGTGTGCTATGCTTGGGCGCTTCTCGTGCAACCTGCAGATCTGGGTGCTCTCGAGCCCAGGACAAGAAATGTTACTAACACATTACATGTCTTCGTGCATACTAACCTACTTCATGTCTGTTGTATTTTCGCTGCATTGCTACATTTAAACAAACAGAATGGCTGGAGAGGACGATGGACTCTTTGGCAGGAATGTAGACGAGGAAATACAAAAGTGGATACATGTACTCTTATTTCATATTCCAATGTTCATTTTTTCATTTTGATGCAGACCCCCTACCTCACCCTTCGGTAGGGTCCGCGACCTCCCGGTCACTGGATCATTCCTTCCTGCTGAGCCGAAATAGCTCTCTGGTTCCTGCTGAAGCCCTTCGAACAGATCCACAGGTCCCTTTGTCCCCAACATTGGTTTTGAGAAGCCCTGTGTGCACGCCACCTTTTTGGTGCCCTTATCCTTTATGAGCCAAAAGATACCTCTGCGTTGACTCCTTCTCTCTCGTGACCTCAGGTTGTGACCCAGGGCTCTAGACTATGCGCCCTTCGCGTTTCGGAAGTTCGGGACTGCTACATGTGAGCTCTCCTCGACTCCCTATCTTTCGAAATGTCGAAACCCAAAAAGGGCCTAATAGCTCCTCCTTTCAGCCTTCTCCACACGACCCTGTCTTGTGGCTTAGGGCTACTCCTAAAAGTGCTTTAACTTTCGTGATTCGGGGAATCGAAATGCAGTGCTCCTCCTTTCCCTTTCAAATCATTGAAACCCGGAGACACGATACCTCTCGGATCTATGGTCTGGATTTTTCACTTGATCAACAACCCAGATCAAATCCCGACGATCTCCTTTTTGGGATTTTTTTGCGGATTCTTCACCTCCCAATTCCCGTTGACTTTCGGATCTCTGCCACGTGTCCTCCATAATGGACGGTTCCGATCCTTTCGCGATTTTGGCCCGGTCTTCTCCGACCAACAACCATGTATCCCCTCCAATGGATGGCTATAACTCTTAATCACGATCAATAGTTGTGATATTTTTGGGATGATCAACGGTCATGATCAAATCCCGACATTCTTCCTTTCAGCCATTTGGGAGAGTCTTCACTCTCGTCTCCCAGTAAACAAATCCCCGGTGGCTTCTGGATCTTCGCCACGCATCACTCTCGATCCGAAGGTCAGAATGATTTTGAGATTTCGACGAGCACGAATCCTCGTTTCTCACCTCCCTTATGCACCCAAGTTTCAAAACCCCGATGGTTTCTAGATCTTTGGCACGTGTCTTATAATGGTGGATGGTTCTGACGCTTTCGGGACTCTGATGAGTCCATTCCACTTTGCATACACAAGGTTAAACCTCGTGTTCCTTCCTCTAGATTCGATGGTTATCGATCCTCTATACTAGATCTGACGATCTATGATGCTCCTCCTCCTGAGCTTTCTCCGTCTCTTAGACTTATAAGGTTTTCTAAGTGTTGAAGACCTCAGCCTTCAATTCTTCCCTGCTAGAGATCTGTACTGAAAATTACTATCCTTCCTGAGCTTCATCCTCTTTGAAGATTCGACCTCTTACGCTCACCTTGTGTTCGAAGATCTCTAATAACTCAGATTCGAGGAATTTTCTTCAAAAGAAAATACCTTACGCCCGTCTGGCGTTCTCTTAGGTTATTCCTTCGAAACTTGGTCGCTTCTAGCCTCTATGCATTCCTCGCACTTGGATCCTCAAGTTCCCTCTGTTCTCTCTTTGAACCCTTCTCTCTGAGTCATTTTAGGACTTAGTCAATGCACACCTTACATACACGGTTCGGAAGAGAAACGATTGGAACTGATCCACTTTCGTTACAGGTTCATAAAATCGCCTTCTCAAACTCTCATACAGGAACGAGAATGAAACAGATACCACACAGAGAATGAAATATTCATGCAATCACATTCAGATGAACACAACCCAGTTTGGGACAACTTTCGTCTGTTCCATTCATTCATAAAAATGAAAAATACGCATGGTGTTCCTCTACTCTATTCTACTCTGGTTCTACTACAATCCTTTCATACTCTATTCTGTATATATTTATTACATATTGAAAATCAGAATATCTAAGGACTGGCTCTGTGAGCTCTCTCGTCTTGTTCTAAAATCTATCATTTCGAACTTAAAATTGTTACTTACTTTGTCCCATTACAATAACTAATAATTACTATCAGACAGAGTCAACACTCCATGTCTGCGATTTCTTACAGTCCTTAGAGACTTTTCAAACAAGTTACAATATTCAAATTGCTCAACAAAATATCTCAACAACCCAATTAAATTCTGAGTTAATGCCCGATTTAAATTTCAGGCATTGTTGAAATCTCCTATGATTGCCTCTACGTGTGCATTGTCGACCTTGAAGGCGATGCTCCAGCATCATACTCCCCTGGTTAAAAAAAATTATGGACCCATGTCCATGAGCTCCTACACTATCTTTCCATGCTTCAAAATATCAGGTTCTGTGACTTGGGTGATCTTTCCATTTCACCATATACTCAGGATATGTCTTTCTCCTGGTTTTCTTTCCATCTCTCTGCTCAATAAATCTCTCCATCTGATGTTTCTCTGTTGTGGGTAATTTCTCTTCCTACTGAATTTCTTTATGATCATCTAATCCTCCTGCCTCATCTCTCCTGTAAGGATATAAGTTTGCAACATTGAATATCGGCGATATCCCAACATTTTCTGGCAACTCAATCTCATAAGAATTGGCTACGAATTTTCTGAGAATCCTGCATGGTCCAATATTTTTCATCTTTAGCTTATTGTACGTTCCCCTTGGGAATCTCTCTTTTCTCAAGTGAACTAAAACCTCATCTCTAATTTCGAATTGAACTTCTCTTCTCTTTTGGTCAACTTTGCTCTTGTATTTTTGGTTGTTGTCCTGTAGCTACTCTCTGACTCTGTCATGAAGTTTCTGCATTTCTGGTGCAAAATCTTCTGCTCCAGCACTTCTGAACTCATCTTGATTCAAATTTCTCAATTCTGTAATCCCCCTTGGTTGTATACCATACACAATTTCAAATGGACTTTTTCTTGTGCTCTTATTCACTGAATTGTTGAATGCAAATTCTGCTTGTGCCGGAATCTGATCCCATTGCCTACCTTGCTTAGTGACTAAAATTCTTAGTAAGTTTCTGAGACTCCTGTTCACTACTTCAATTTGTCCATCTGTCTGAGGGTGATATGTTGAACTAAAGGATAAGTTAGTTCCCAGCCTCTTCCATAAAGTTCTCCAAAAGTGTCCTACAAATTTGTTGTTTATGTCTGAAACTATGCTCCTTGGCAATCCATGTAGTCTGAAAAATAGATTTGCAATGTGTGTGGCATCGCTTGTCTTTTGGCATGGTATAAAATGTGCCATTTTTTAGAATCTGCCCACCACAACAAATATGGAATCACTCCCTTTCTAAGTTCTAGGCAATCCCAAAACAAAATCCATATTGATTGCATCCCACAACCTCTCTGGAATTGGTAATGGTTGATACAAACCAGTGTTTTGTTGTCTTTCTTTTGCATACTGACAAATTTTGCATTTGTTCACAAATTTCTTCACTTCTGCTCTCATGCTCGACCAATAATATGAATTATTCAATTGTGCAAACATCTTGTCATGACCAAAGTGTCCAACTAAACCTCCACTGTGTTTTTCTTTCAACAAGTTGTCTCTCATTGAGCACTTCGGAATACATAATTGGCTCCCCTTGAACAGTAATCCATCTTGAATCAAATATTCAGTCCATGGGCTTCTGTCTCCCAACAAAGGAGTTTTGCATGCCTCGTAAACTTCTTTGAAATCTGCATCTTCTTTATACATCTCCTTGAGGTGTTCAAACCCCAAAGTTTCCACATGGAATTCCTGTACAATCAAAATTATTCTACTCAAAGCATTTGCAACTTTTTTGCAGTTCAAGCAATGTGTTTAATAACAAAAGTAAAATTCTGCATGAATTCTGCCCATTTTGCATATTTCTTATTCAACTTTTCTTGCCTAGTAATAAATTGCAAAGCATGATTATCACTGTACAAGACAAACTCTTTAGGGATTAGATAATGCCTCCATTTTTTCAAAGCTTGAATCACCTCATAAAATTCCTTATCATACATGGAATACTTTTGCTTGGCGTCACTCAGTTTCTCACTGAAATAAGCAAATGGCTTATTGTCCTAGCTCAAGACTGCTCCAACAGCTAATCCACTTGTGTCACATCTCACCTGGAATGTTTTTCCAAAATCTGGCAAAACCAAAATTAGTTGCTCTATGATTTTCTCTTTCAACACTTTGAAACTTTTTTCAGCTTCCTCTGTCCAACTGAAGGACTTGTGTTTCTTCTTCACAGTGTCTAACATGGGTGCACATATGCCACTGAAATTTCTGATAAATTTTCTATAGAAGCTTGCTAACCCATGAAAAATTCTTACTTCAAATATGTTGCTCGGCGATGGCCATTCTCTGATTGCTCTCACCTTTCCTGGGTCCATCTTCAATTCATTTGAAGAGATTACGAAACCCAAATATATGAGCTCCTTCTTCATAAAAGAACTCTTCTTCAGATTTATCAACAACTTCTCTTGCTGCAACCTTTGCATCACTCCTRTCAGATGTCTTAAGTGTTCTTCTTTTGTCTTGCTGAAAATTAGTATGTCATCCATATATACTATGAMAAATTTGCCAATGAAGTCTTTCAACACTTCATTCATCAACCTCATAAATGTACTTGGTGCATTTRTCAACCCAAACGGCATGACCAACCATTCAAAAAATCATTCATTCGTCTTGAATGTTGTTTTCCATTCATCTCCCTTTCTCATTCTTATTTGATGATATCCTCTCTTCAAGTCTATCCTGGAAAAATAGCTTGCTCCGCTTAAACAGTCCATCAAATCATCCATCCTCGGTAAAGGAAATCTGTATCTAATGGTTATCTTGTTGATGGCTCGAGAATTTGTACACATCCTCCATCCTCCATCTTTCTTTGGGTTCAATATAGTCGGTACTGCACATGGGCTTAGGCTTTCCCTGACTAACCCTTTATCCAACAACTCCTAGAGTTGATTCGTGACTTCCTCATTCTCTCTAGGTGTCAACCTATAAGCTGATTTATTTGTTAAACTAGATCTTGGAATAAGGTCAATATGATGGCTTATGCTTCTAATAGGTGGCAATGAGTGTGGTAACTCATCCACAACTATATCAACAAAGTTTTCTAACAGTTCCTGGATTTCTATAGGCAAATCTTCTACAAAAGTATTTGTAAGGATAACTCTAGGCTTCCTCACTACAAAAAACTACATTTCTTTCTCCTTCTTGACTTCTTTTAAGAGCTCCTTCCCACTCGTGAGAAGTATGCTTGGACTTGCTTCTGGCTTTTTCTCTTTGTCTTCTATGGGTAACAACATATGTGTCCTACCATTCCTTTCTAGGGTATAGGTATTCTTTCCTCCATCATGAATAACCTTTCAGTCATATTGCCACGGCCTTCCCAATAAAATATGACAGACATCCATAGGAATTACATCACATAATATTTCATCTTTGTAACCTCTTATCTTAAATTCAACTTGGCATTGTTGACTTACCATGACTTGATGCCCTTTCTGCAACCATGATACCTTATATGGATTTGGGTGTGCAGTTGTCTTCATCTCCATCTTTCCCACCATCTCTGTGGATACTAGATTGTCAGTTCTTCCATTGTCTATGATCACTTTGCAAACTATGTCTTTCAACTTGCAAGTAGTTTTGAATAGGCTTGTTCGTTGAATTAGTTCCTCTGGTTCTTGTTTTGGTTTGAGAATAACTTTCCTCATCATGAGGTTTCTTCCTCCTTCTGTTTCTTTTACTTCCACATGATTCTCCGCTTCAGCAATATGTGCTTCTTTGCCTTCTCTTTTTCTATCAGGACATTCCCAAGATTTGTGTCCTTCTTTTCCACAAGTATAGCATTTAATTATGCCTCCTCTAGCTCTTCCTCTTCCTCTACCCCTGGGAAAAGAACTTCTTCTGCCATGTTGTCCTTCTTTGGAGCTTCCACCCTTCTCATGGTGACTATGTTGTTTGTCATCTTCAGGCTTCAACTTCCGAAACTTTTCCCTGGTGGTTCCTTTGCCTCTGTTTGAGTTTCCACCTCTGGCTCGTTGGCTTTGCTGCTTGGCAAACTTTTCTTCAGCTTTCAAGGCTACTTGATAGGCATCCTTGACTTTACTGACATACATCATGTTGATCTCCTCTTGGATTCTATATCTCAGCCCATTGATGTATTTGGTTGTCTTCTCATCTTCATTCTCTTTCTGTTCAGCCGTGATGTTCAATCGGTAAAATTCTTCAGTGTACTCCTTCACTGATAAACCTCTCTGTTTCAGAATTATGCAATCTTCTGTAAAGATTGATCTAGTAATCCTTCAGGATAAATTTTGCCTTCAACTTAGCTACCATCCTATCCCAGCTTTTAATTTTTTGCTTACCATTTCTTCTGCATTCGACTTGTAGTTCATCCAACCATAACGCTGCATGGCCTTTCAATCTTGTCACTACATGCTTCACCATCTTGTCTTCTTCGATATCTTTGTAATCGAAGTATTTTTCCATGGCGCGTACCCAATCCAACAATTCTTCAACTTCCAAATTGCCTTCGTACATAGGTATCTATGTCTGTGCTCTGGCTCCTATTCTTGAAACAACTTGTATCAAGCGAGCTTGTGCAACGTCCTCTGTTGCATTTTCCTCGATGTTTGCCTCTTCACTTTCAGCCTCACTAACATCACCAACATCCATACATAGGTATCCATACATAGGTATCTCTATCTGTGCTCTGGCTCCTATTCTTGAAACAGCTTGTATCAAGCGAGCTTGTGCAACGTCCTCTGCTGCATTTTCCTCGACCTTTGCCTCTTCACTTTCAACCTCACTGACATCACCAACATTCGGTGCTCTTCTCTGTGCGGTCTCCATGGCATCTAATCATATTATGAGTCGCCTCATTTCTTCTTCCATCTCTGCATTCGCTCTGTGTCTTCTACACGACATGACTTCACTGCGTCACTTACAAACGTAAATTGAAAATTTCCTTGATACCACAAATGGCACCAACCTTCCTCCTTTTCCTTTGTCTGTTGTCCGCAAACAAACTCAAAATATTAGCTATGATACCACCTAATGTAGATCCCCTACATCACCCTTCGGTAGGGTCCGCAACGTCCCAGTCACTGGATCGTTCCTTCCTGTTCAGCCGAAATAGCTCTTCGGTTCCTGTTGGAACCCTTCGAACAGATCCATAGGTCCCTTTGTCCCTGACACTGGCTTTGAGAAGCCATGTGTGCATGCCACCTTTTTGGCGCCCTTCTCTTTTCCGAACCAACATATACCTCTGCATTGACTGCTTTTTCTCTCTCATGACCTCGGGCTGTGACCCAAGGCTCTAGACTATGCACCTTTCGCGTTTCGAAAGTTCATGACTCCTACACGCAAGCTCTCCCCGGCTCCCTGTCTTTCGAAATGACGAAACCCGAAAAGGGCCTAACAACTCCTCCTTTAATCCTTCTCCACATGACCCTGTCCTGTGGCCTAGGGCTACTCCTCCAAGTGCTTCGGCTTTCGTGATTCAAGGAATCGAAATGCAGTGCTCCTCCTTTCCCTTTCAAATCCCCAAAACCCAAAGACTCGATACCTCTCGGATCTATGGTCTAGATCTGTCACTTGATCAACGACCCAAATCAAATCCCGACGATCTCCTTTTCGAGATTTTTTGCGGATTCTTCACCTCCCAACTCCCGGTGACTTCCGAATCTCTGCCACATGTCCTCCAAAATGGACGATTATGATCCTTTCACGAAATCCCCTTTCACGATTTTGGCCTGGTCTTCTCCTTCATTTCCCCGGTGCCGAAACGCCGACCAACAACCATGTATCCCCTCCAATGGACGACTGTAACTCTTAATCATGATCAACAGTCGTGATCTTTTCAGGATGATCAACGATCATGATCAAATCCCGACATTCTTCCTTTCGACCATTTGGGAGAGTCTTCACTCTCGTCTCCCCGTAAACAAATCCCCAGTGGCTTCTGGATCTTTGCCACGTGTCACTCCCAATCCAACGATCAGAGTGATTTCAAGATTTCGGTGATCACGAATCCTCGTTTCTCACCACCCTTGTGCACCCGAGTTCTGAAACCCCAATGGTTTCTGTATCTTCACCAGGTGTCTTATAATGACGGACGATTATGATGCTTTTGGGACTTTGATGAGTCCTTTCGACTTTCCATACACAAGGTTAAACCTCGTGTGCCTTCCTCCAGATCCGATGGTTATTGGTCCTCTGTACTAGATCTGACGATCTGCGATGCTCCTCCTCCTAAGCTTTCTCCGTCTCTCATACTTAGAAGGTTTTCTAAGTGTCGAAGGCCTCAACCTTCAATTCTTCCCTGCTGGAGATTTGTAGTCAAAAGTACTATCCTTTCTGATCTTCGTCCTCTTTGAATATTCGACCTCTTACGCTCACCTTGTGTTCGAAGATCTCAAATAAATCAGATTCAAGGAATTTTCTTGAAAAGAAAATACCTTACACCTGTCTGGCGTTCTCTTAGGTTATTCCTTCGACACTTGGCCGCTTCTAGCCTCTATGCATTCCTCGCACTTGGATCCTCAAGTTCCCTTTGTTCTCTCTCTGAACCCTTCTCTCTGAGTCATTCTAGGACTCAGTCAACGCATACCTTGCATTTGTGAATGCACACCTTGCATACACGGTTCGGAAGAGAAACGATTGGAACTAATCCACTTTCATTACAGGTTCATAAAATCGTCTTCTCGAACTCTCATACAAGAACGAGAATGAAATAGATACCACATAGAGAATGAAATATTCATGCAATCACATTAAGATGAACACAACCCAATTTGGGACAATTTCGTCCGTTCCATTCATTCATAAAAACGAAAAATACGCATGGTGTTCCTCTACTCTATTCTACTCTGGTTCTACTACAATCCTTTCATACTCTATTCTGTATATATCTATTACAAATTGAAAATCATAATATCTAAGGACTGGCTCCATGAGCTCACTCGTCCTGTTATGAAATCTATCATTTCAAACTTAAAATTGTTACCGACTCTGTCCCATTACAATAACAACTAATTACTATCAGACAGAGTCAACACTCCATGTCTTCGATTTCTTACAGTCCTTAGAGACTTTTCAAACAAGTTACAATATTCAAACTGCTCAACAAAATATCTCAACAACCCAATTAAATTCTGAGTTAATGCCCGATTTGAATTTCAGGCGTTGTTGAAATCTCCTCTGATTGCCTCCACGTGTGCGCTATCAACCTTGAAGGCGATGCTTCTGCATCACATTTACTGTCTGTATATTTGTTGTGCTTGTTCTGCTGCTTTGCACCTTCTTCTTTTTTGTTCTTTTCTTCCTTCAAATATAATATATTTATGCGTATTCTCATGTGAATCGTATTCTATTTGTTGTTACATTGGAATAAATAGACTTGTTTCTCTTTCTTTTAGATGTTTGTTTTCATACTAGCTTGTGTTCATGTGCATTGCATATTCGACGTTGCTACCTTCGAAGAAACAGGTTGGTTGGACAAGAAGATGAATTGTTATGTGCAACAGCAGAGGGTTTTGTGGTACAATTTTCGAACAGGTATACCAACTGTGTTCTTTTCAAAAATGCCTTTGTGCACCGGTTGGCGGACTAATGGTTTCACATCTATGGTCACGCTTCTACCTTATTCCATACTTAACCATTTTGTTGATTGCGGGTGACGGACTAGTGGGTTCAAGATTTCTCCATTGGCTTCCAGGGGTCCACAATATACAAATTGGCCGTGGTGCCCCGCCCTCACGCCCTGCTTATTGTTACACATTTTTCCAGTCAAAAAAATCAGATGCAGACAATTTTACGTTTGTCTAGTCCTTTTGATGGACAATATACAATGCATATGCTTGTTTAGTCCCAATGTTCATCTGCACATGCTTGCATCAGAAAAAGTTGGACTAGTGACATGGCCATGAGCAGTCAGTCATCCCAGACATCAACAGACCGACAAGGACAAAGGTAAAGATGCATACGCTCCGCTCTTAGTATGTTTACGAAACAAATATCCTCGGTTATTTATTCATCTATGGCATGGTGAATATGTTGATGTCATCTGCAATACATGGTTTGCAATTCACAAGAAGTATCAATGAGTATAAGCGAGACGCCGAACATAGCGCAGGTTCCGCAGACTAAGAGGTGTGGTTGCAAAACTCTGGCTCTATAGTTCATTGAAGCTATGCGTGTACTTGTAGATTTATGCCAGTGAAATAAGAATACAAAAAAAAATGCACACTACAATTCACTTTAGTTTTCCTGTTCAAAAATTGTCACCAGGTCTAGAGTTGTAACACCCAAAGTACTATCAATAGAGGGCTTGAACAACTGCCGAACTGGACAAGTGTTCGTCGGGGACATAATGGTCGTCTATAGCACCTACTTGGACAAGGCAAACAAAACTAGATCCATTATGCGTGCTGGCATGACAGACAAGGAGGCCATGATGATAGTGACACTGACTATTACTACACAACTTGTACAGAAACATGCAAAAAAGATATTGTCGGGTAATGGGATATCCATTAAAAATTTTAATATATTGCCCAAAATAGTATATGACCGTGGTGATTGTGATCGGATTATTTCGCTCAATGAAACAAGTATTGTGGAAAAAATTCTCGTTGTTTGTTTAGAATATTGTTTCGTCCCAGACACGACTGTCAACCAGCTTGCACAAAGCAATGATATTTACCCAATCGGAACCATTGGCACAACTGTCACACTGGTGAGAAAACTTGGCTCGCAACACATTCTCCATATAAAGGATGGAGAGTCAGACAATGACAAGGAAATGGTACCACTTTCCATATCCATTTTTTTCCTTTACTTTCGCATGGGCATGTATCTTAGGTAAGTTACACAAATATTGCACCGTTCCATGTTGCAGCTGCAATTGTTCGATACCTATTCAAATTTGTTTGCGTCATTGGAACATCAATTGCATAAAGGGTAGTTTCCACTTATGCTCTTCAAAAATATAACAAGGAAAAGGGATGTTAGAGAAAGGATCTTTCGCACAACCCAGGCAATGTTTGTAATAGAGTTGCAAGCAGATATAGTACAGGAAATGAAGAAACTAGCTAGCTCTACAACTGTTGTGCGTATACATCCACAAAATCATCCTCACTTTGCTTATACAAATAGCCTTCACCAAATTTGTGTGCCTTGTTTTATTTTATTTATTTTTATTTTTATTTTTATTTTTTTTTGGGGGGGGTGCAGTTGTGTATTATATTGTTCAATGTATTAATTCTTATGCTCGCGTTCCTAGGTTGAAGGTGTTTTGGTTGCAGTGAATGCGTACTCGACCCCCTTTGAACCTGTATGTGCGAAATGTAACTCTGATGCTTTTGCCTTCACTTTGATAAGTGATGATACGATTGATTGGTTGTGATGCGGTAAAAAATGTCCATATATATATGGACATTGCCTCAATGTTGTCATCCGAACCGTGGGCAACACAACCGTGCATTGTACAATTAGCCAGCCTCTGTTACAAAATGTGCTTCATAAGTTGGCAGAATTGTCATATGAAACATATCTCAGAAAAAGGCAAGTAGTGTCTACATGCTGCACAGCTTTCGGATACACAACAAATTTACCTTAAATGAGGACTATGCAATTTTTCATATTGGCTGAAAAAGGAAAAAAAAAAATGCATATCAAACTTTGGCAGGAAACGAAAATATCTCATGTGTCTCTGTAATATTTCTTCAACATCCAGATGAATGTTCGTCGAACTCGAGTACTTGAGATTGCAT
>JZKD02S2068731.1:41351-51673 GCA_000966675.3 Picea glauca | reverse complement strand
TTGTACCATTGGGGCTCTGCTATCACCAAATGCAATCTCTACAAAAGAGAGTGGGTCATAATTGTACAACTCCCTGAATGGGGTCATACCTATGGACGTGTGATGGGTGGTGTTGTAACAATATTCCCCCAAGTGTATCCACCTAACCCATGCCTTTTGTTTCCCTTCTACATAGTTCCTGAGATATCCTTCTACCCATTTATTGACTATTTCAGTATGTTCGTCCGTCTGAGGATGATAACTAGTGCTAGGGGTCAAAGTCATACCAACCAACCTGAAAAACTCTTGCCAAAACATACTCATAAATCGGTTGTCCCTATCACTAAAAATGGTTTTGGGTAGCCCATGTAGTCTCAAGACCTCTCTGGAAAAAAAAATCAGCCACCTGTGTTGCACTGAAGTCCGTAGCCATGGAGAAGAAGTGTGCAAATTCTGTCAACCTATCCACCACTACAAAAATACAGTCCTTACCTTGCGCCCTTGGCAACCCTGTGATGAAGTCCATGGAGATGCTCTCCCACTTGTGTTCTAGGATGGGTAATGGTTGCAGTAGTCCTGTTGGGTGAGTGTGCTCATCCTTATTCTCCTGGAAAGTAGTACACTCCTTGACATGATTCATCACATCCTCTTTGAGGCCCTTCCATGAGAACCTCTCCCTTAATTTCCTGTATGTCTTGGCAATCCCTTGGTGCCCTACCATCGGTGAGTCATGACATGCCTGTAATACCTTGGCCTTCAAGGCCGATTCAGGAACCAGAAAGATTCGACCCTTGTAATAGATGATGCCATTGATGACCCTGAAGTTATCATCCTAAATTTTCCCATCCATCACCTGGAAAGAGAACTGATTTTTTGAGTATTCTATCACAAGGAGGTCCTTCCAATCAACGGGTACATTAGTCATGGCATAGATTGATGGCCTCCTGGGTGATGCATCTGCCACCACATTTTTTTTCCCTTTGACGAATTCAATGTCAAATTCATAGGCTTGTATCTTGCTGACCCATTTATGTTTCCTTTCATTTAAGTCCTTATGCTCCAAGAAGTACTAAAGGTTGTTGTGTTAAGATAACACCACAAATATAGCACCGACCAAGTATTCCCTGAATTTGATCAAGGCGTGCATGATGGCCAACATCGCTTTGTCGTAGATGGTGTAAAGTAACTTAGGTCCGTTGAGTTTTAGGATCTCATAGGAATGAGGGTGCCTATTCTGCATCAGTACGGTCCCAATGCCTTCTCCTGAGGCATCACACTCCAAGGTGAAAGGTTGGACAAAATCTGGTAAGGCCAAAACTAGGCAGGTGCTCATCACTTTTTTCATCTTGTCAAATGTAATTTGGGCTTACTCACTCCATTTGAAATCTCCCTTCTTGGTCAAATCAGTCAAAGGTGCACAAAGTTGTGAGACCCCTTTGAAAAACTTCTTGTAATAAGTGCAAATGCCTAGGAATCCCCTCAACTCTGTAAGGGTTTTGGGTGTAGGCCACTCCATTATGGCTTGAATCTTCTCCTGATGTACCTGTACTCCTTTAACCCCAATAATGTGTCCCAAGTAGAGGACCTCTGTCATTGCAAATTCACACTTGGACTCCTTGGCATACAATGATTGCTCCTCCATAATAGTCAAGATATGGTCCACATGTTGAAGGTGCTCCTCCCACGTCTTGCTATAGATCAACAAGTCATCAAATAAAACAAGAAGATGCTTCCATAATTGTTTGTTGAAGACAGGGTTCATACATGACTGAAACATGGTTGGGGCATTGGTTAAGCCAAAGGACATCACTAAGAACTCATAGTGGTCATAGTGACACCTGAAATCATTTTTTGGGATTTCCACCTCCCTCATCTTGATTTTATGGTAGACAGAGCACAAGTCAATTTTGGTGAAATCAACAACCCCATGTAGCTCGTCCAGTAGCTCATCAATCCTTGGTATGGGATACCTATTTTTTATCGTTTTCTTGTTTAGTGCCCTAAAGTCAATGCACATGCACATGGTTCCAACCTTCTTCTTGATCAACACCATTGAAGAAGCAAAAGGGTTGTAACTCGGTCTGATGTGCCCCATATCCAAGAGTTCTTTGATTGCCTCCTCTATTTCATCTTTGTACTTCTTTGGGTGTATGTAAGGCATGGTGATGATTGGCTTTGATCCTTCCTCTAACTCAATGATATGCTCAAATACCCTGTCTAGTGGCACCCCTCATGGAATAGGTCCAAACACTTTACTATGTTTGTNTTGTACCATTGGGGCTCTGCTATCACCAAATGCAATCTCTACAAAAGAGAGTGGGTCATAATTGTACAACTCCCTGAATGGGGTCATACCTATGGACGTGTGATGGGTGGTGTTGTAACAATATTCCCCCAAGTGTATCCACCTAACCCATGCCTTTTGTTTCCCTTCTACATAGTTCCTGAGATATCCTTCTACCCATTTATTGACTATTTCAGTATGTTCGTCCGTCTGAGGATGATAACTAGTGCTAGGGGTCAAAGTCATACCAACCAACCTGAAAAACTCTTGCCAAAACATACTCATAAATCGGTTGTCCCTATCACTAAAAATGGTTTTGGGTAGCCCATGTAGTCTCAAGACCTCTCTGGAAAAAAAAATCAGCCACCTGTGTTGCACTGAAGTCCGTAGCCATGGAGAAGAAGTGTGCAAATTCTGTCAACCTATCCACCACTACAAAAATACAGTCCTTACCTTGCGCCCTTGGCAACCCTGTGATGAAGTCCATGGAGATGCTCTCCCACTTGTGTTCTAGGATGGGTAATGGTTGCAGTAGTCCTGTTGGGTGAGTGTGCTCATCCTTATTCTCCTGGAAAGTAGTACACTCCTTGACATGATTCATCACATCCTCTTTGAGGCCCTTCCATGAGAACCTCTCCCTTAATTTCCTGTATGTCTTGGCAATCCCTTGGTGCCCTACCATCGGTGAGTCATGACATGCCTGTAATACCTTGGCCTTCAAGGCCGATTCAGGAACCAGAAAGATTCGACCCTTGTAATAGATGATGCCATTGATGACCCTGAAGTTATCATCCTAAATTTTCCCATCCATCACCTGGAAAGAGAACTGATTTTTTGAGTATTCTATCACAAGGAGGTCCTTCCAATCAACGGGTACATTAGTCATGGCATAGATTGATGGCCTCCTGGGTGATGCATCTGCCACCACATTTTTTTTCCCTTTGACGAATTCAATGTCAAATTCATAGGCTTGTATCTTGMTGACCCATTTATGTTTCCTTTCATTTAAGTCCTTATGCTCCAAGAAGTACTAAAGGTTGTTGTGGTCAGATATCACCACAAATATAGCACCGACCAAGTATTGCCTGAATTTGACCAAGGCGTGCATGATGGCCAGCATCTCTTTGTCGTAGATGGTGTAAAGTAACTCAGGTCCGCTGAGTTTTAGGCTCTCATAGGAATGAGGGTGCCTATTCTGCATCAGTACGGTCCCAATGCCTTCTCCTGAGGCATCACACTCCAAGGTGAAAGGTTGGACAAAATCTGGTAAGGCCAAAACTGGGCAGGTGCTCATCACTTTTTTCATCTTTTCAAATGTAAGTTGGGCTTACTCACTCCATTTGAAATCTCCCTTCTTGGTCAAATCAGTCAAAGGTGCACAAAGTTGTGAGACCCCTTTGAAAAACTTCTTGTAATAAGTGCAAATGACTAGGAATCCCCTCAACTCTGTAAGGGTTTTGGGTGTAGGCCACTCCATTATGGATTGAATCTTCTCCTGATGTACCTGTACTCCTTTAACCCCAATAATGTGTCCCAAGTAGAGGACCTCTGTCATTCCAAATTCACACTTGGACTCCTTGGCATACAATGATTGCTCCTCCATAATAGTCAAGATATGGTCCACATGTTGAAGGTGCTCCTCCCACGTCTTGCTATAGATCAACAAGTCATCAAATAAAACAAGAAGATGCTTCCATAATTGTTTGTTGAAGACAGGGTTCATACATGACTGAAACATGGTTGGGGCATTGGTTAAGCCAAAGGACATCACTAAGAACTCATAGTGGTCATAGTGACACCTGAAATCATTTTTTGGGATTTCCACCTCCCTCATCTTGATTTTATGGTAGACAGAGCACAAGTCAATTTTGGTGAAATCAACAACCCCATGTAGCTCGTCCAGTAGCTCATCAATCCTTGGTATGGGATACCTATTTTTTATCGTTTTCTTGTTTAGTGCCCTAAAGTCAATGCACATGCACATGGTTCCAACCTTCTTCTTGATCAACACCATTGAAGAAGCAAAAGGGTTGTAACTCGGTCTGATGTGCCCCATATCCAAGAGTTCTTTGATTGCCTCCTCTATTTCATCTTTGTACTTCTTTGGGTGTATGTAAGGCATGGTGATGATTGGCTTTGATCCTTCCTCTAACTCAATGATATGCTCAAATACCCTGTCTAGTGGCACCCCTCATGGAATAGGTCCAAACACTTTACTATGTTTGTYAATGATCTCATGAATCTTTGGCGTGTAGTGAATATTTCCCTTTTTGTCCACACRTGCCGAAATCTTGCACTCAGCAGCATACACGATTTCTTCTCTCCTRAAAATGGCCTCCATCCTCTTGGTCGTGACTACCTTGGCTAAGTTACCTGTCATGCCCCTGAGGACTAACTTTCATCCAMTYGCYTCTGTGAAATACATCTCCATGGTMTTGTAGTTGGTGGTGATAGGCCCCAACGAACTGAGCCACTTTACTCCAAGGATTATGTTTGTGTCTGGAAGGTCCATCACATAAACATCCTATACCAAATCATGCCTCCCAAATGTAAGCTTCATGCCTCGAATGTACCTGTTACAAGGCATGGTTCTTCCACCTACTACCTCCACCTTGAATCCTTCAAATTCAACCGTGGGAATATGCCTCTTTTGTAGCAATGTTGAGTCAATGAAGTTGTGAGAGGCTCCCCCATCAATCAACACTGACACCTTCTGCCCCTGCAAGACCCCTCTCATTCTGAAGGTGTTGTACTTGGGCACCCCACTGATGGATTCCAATGTAGCTCTCTCTTATGTCGTACTATCATTACCTGTAGCCTCCTCCTCTGCAATTTCATTGGTGTCTGCCTCTATGTTCTAGATGTGGCTGAAATCTTCATCCTCTTCATTATCAAATGTCACCTCTATGTAATTCGATTGGCCATGGCCCATGCACTTGTTATATGGGTTCCATGGCTCCTTGCATGTGTAGCATATTTTCTTCCTCCCTAATTCTCTTCTAGTATTCCCGTCCATCCTACTTCTTCCCCTATCAAACCCCCTTGGGTCACGTCCTCCTGGGTTCATTGGATGTATCTGGTATCTTCCTCCTATGTTAAGAGGTGGTCTAGGCAAAAATTTCATCTTTACAGTTGGTCCTAGGTCTCTCGTACTCTAGATAGCATCCTGTAGGTTGGTAGGCTTAAAATCCTTTACCCAACCCTTCAATGGTTCCATCAACCCTTCATTCAAGAGCATCATGAGTTTGGTTTGTGACACATCATGCACCATGACTGCTAGCCTCTGGAATTCCTCAATGTACACCTCTGGTGCTCTTGTCTATCTGAGTTGTGTGAGATCTCGGAAATGTAGCTCATGATCCCCCTAGTCAAACCTATCAATGCGTTTATGAGTAAACTGTGTGTATGCCACTATCTAATTGTGGCCAAGTGTGTTCAATCCATGATACCACCAATCATGAACTTTGTCATCCAAGTACATGGTAGAAAACTTCATGGCCTCCATCTGCCTCATAGGGTTAAGCTACAGATATGTGTCTAGTATTTGTACCCATGCATGTGCAGTCATCTTGGTTGATCCATCAAAGAAGGGAATCTCCATCTTCCCTGCCCTGCGCTCAAACTCATAATTTCTCCTATAGTTCGATCTAGGTTTGCTTCTGAATTTCAGTTGACAGTACTGATCTAGGGTCATATGCCTCTGAATTGTCATGCTCAATTCGTTGTACTCCCTGGAACATTGTGCCATCTCCTCAACAAATTCATATATGGGTTCATGTTGTGTGGGTTTATTTGTGAATGTGGGAAAGTATTGTTTAGGAGTAGCCCTGCTACCTATATATCCATGTGGTGCTCCTCCTCCATGGATTCCATGAGACTAATGATAGGGAATATTCCCTAGATGATATCGGTTCTATTAGCGTTAGAAGTCACTCCTGGATTGAAACAAGAGAAGAGCCCAACGCCCATCAGTTTATGTCATGATAAATTTAATGGGTGATCAAATGGGTAGAGACCCAGGAAGGAATCGCTCTAATTTAGGTATCTGGTCTGGTATGTAAAGAACAAAATAGGTCTTGATATAACTTCCATCAGTGAGTTGATTGTAAAATGAGCAGATGGAAGACTTAATGAGATGAGTGAGAAAGATTGTCTCGAGCATCAAGCCTTTCAGCAGCTTGAGGAAGAAAAACTTAGAATACAAGATCCTCTTGGTTCTAAGTTTCGGGGAACTGAAGGGTGACTTGACTAGATCCTCCAATTCCAAATCATTCAGCATTGAGAAAATACAAGAACTGATTAGAAACAATGCAACCATTACAGTGATCCAACATACATCATCCTATAACAACGCAACTCGACTGGATCCTCCAATTTCTAGTTGTTCTAACACAATGTAAATAAAGAGATGGAAAGAAGCTGACATTCATAAGGCAAGAAGTCTTAAGTGCCAATACGTAACCAGAGCAACCAGTGCTTCATTAAAACTTTACAATTGGGAGCCTAGCTCAACCATCGATAGATTACAAAAATGGCGAAAACGCCTACATATACTCAAAACAAAACAACAACAACGAAAATGAGACACTACATTAAAAACATTGCGTCTACATGTATTCTGGCAGTCTATGCATGCAGACTCTAGATGATCGTGCACTTATGGCAGACGCAATCAGACTCCTGATTGTTCTGCAAATGAATAGACATGATTTTAATCCTTTTCCAGACTTTCCATTTATGGTGGAGACGATGTCTAACCACCTCCAACAACTTCAATAAATACTTACTTGGGATCGAGAACAGTCCTGGTCAACTCTGCCCTTTGGGACGTGGAAATCTTCTCATGGTGCCACCTGGATCAGCTGAAAAGTCTAATGGATAAGGCATGGATGATCTGGCATGCTTGGCGTGGAAAGGGGGAAGGGAGTGATCACAGAAACAGCAGGGGCGAGACACATGGAAAGAAGAAGGGGCGAAGGTGATGAGATATAATGGTAACAAGGGACACATTATTTATGGGAGGCTGATGTGGAAGGGAGCGGGACAGATGTTGGAGGACGAGGAGGGGCCAAAGGAAACAGGCCCTGTCACATGATCAAGTGGAGAACATATGGCAGGGGAGAGAATGGTATAGAAGGTGACACGATAAGAAGGGGGCCCCACATCAATACCCCACCATTNTTGTAGTTGGTGGTGATAGGCCCCAACGAACTGAGCCACTTTACTCCAAGGATTATGTTTGTGTCTGGAAGGTCCATCACATAAACATCCTATACCAAATCATGCCTCCCAAATGTAAGCTTCATGCCTCGAATGTACCTGTTACAAGGCATGGTTCTTCCACCTACTACCTCCACCTTGAATCCTTCAAATTCAACCGTGGGAATATGCCTCTTTTGTAGCAATGTTGAGTCAATGAAGTTGTGAGAGGCTCCCCCATCAATCAACACTGACACCTTCTGCCCCTGCAAGACCCCTCTCATTCTGAAGGTGTTGTACTTGGGCACCCCACTGATGGATTCCAATGTAGCTCTCTCTTATGTCGTACTATCATTACCTGTAGCCTCCTCCTCTGCAATTTCATTGGTGTCTGCCTCTATGTTCTAGATGTGGCTGAAATCTTCATCCTCTTCATTATCAAATGTCACCTCTATGTAATTCGATTGGCCATGGCCCATGCACTTGTTATATGGGTTCCATGGCTCCTTGCATGTGTAGCATATTTTCTTCCTCCCTAATTCTCTTCTAGTATTCCCGTCCATCCTACTTCTTCCCCTATCAAACCCCCTTGGGTCACGTCCTCCTGGGTTCATTGGATGTATCTGGTATCTTCCTCCTATGTTAAGAGGTGGTCTAGGCAAAAATTTCATCTTTACAGTTGGTCCTAGGTCTCTCGTACTCTAGATAGCATCCTGTAGGTTGGTAGGCTTAAAATCCTTTACCCAACCCTTCAATGGTTCCATCAACCCTTCATTCAAGAGCATCATGAGTTTGGTTTGTGACACATCATGCACCATGACTGCTAGCCTCTGGAATTCCTCAATGTACACCTCTGGTGCTCTTGTCTATCTGAGTTGTGTGAGATCTCGGAAATGTAGCTCATGATCCCCCTAGTCAAACCTATCAATGCGTTTATGAGTAAACTGTGTGTATGCCACTATCTAATTGTGGCCAAGTGTGTTCAATCCATGATACCACCAATCATGAACTTTGTCATCCAAGTACATGGTAGAAAACTTCATGGCCTCCATCTGCCTCATAGGGTTAAGCTACAGATATGTGTCTAGTATTTGTACCCATGCATGTGCAGTCATCTTGGTTGATCCATCAAAGAAGGGAATCTCCATCTTCCCTGCCCTGCGCTCAAACTCATAATTTCTCCTATAGTTCGATCTAGGTTTGCTTCTGAATTTCAGTTGACAGTACTGATCTAGGGTCATATGCCTCTGAATTGTCATGCTCAATTCGTTGTACTCCCTGGAACATTGTGCCATCTCCTCAACAAATTCATATATGGGTTCATGTTGTGTGGGTTTATTTGTGAATGTGGGAAAGTATGGTTTAGGAGTAGCCCTGCTACCTATATATCCATGTGGTGTTCCTCCTCCATGGATTCCCTGAGACTGATGATAGGGAATATTCCCTAGATGATATCGGTTCTATTAGCGTTAGAAGTCACTCCTGGATTGCAACAAGAGCAGAGCCCAACGCCCATCAGTTTATGTCATGATAAATTTAATGGGTGATCAAATGGGTAGAGACCCAGGAAGGAATCGCTCTAATTCAGGTATCGGGTCTGGTATGTAAAGAACAAAATAGGTCTTGATCTAACTTCCGTTAGTGAGTTGATTGTAAAATGAGAAGATGGAAGACTTAATGAGATGAGTGAGCAATATTGCCTCGAGCATCAATCCTTTCAACATCTTGAGGAAGAAAAACTCAAAATACAAGATCCTCTTGGTTCTAAGTTTCAGGGAACTGAAGGGTGACTTGACTAGATCCTCCAATTCCAAATCATTCAACATTGAGAAAATACAAGAACTGATTATAAACAATGCAACCATTACAGTGATCCAACATACATCATCCTAATACCAACGCAACTCGACTGGATCCTCCAATTTCGAGCTGTTCTAACACAATGTAAATAAAGAGATGGAAAGAAGCTGACATTCATAAGGCAAGAAGTCTTAAGTGCCAATACGTAACCAGAGAAACCAATGCTTCATTAAAACTTTACAATTGGGAGCCTAGCTCAACCATCGATAGATTACAAAAATGGCGAAAACGCCTACATATACTCAAAACAAAACAACAACAGCAAAAATGAGACACTACATTAAAAACATTGCATCTACATGTATTCTGGCAGTCTATGCATGCAGACTCTAGATGATCGTGCACTTATGGCAGACGCAATCAGACTCCTGATTGTTCTGCAAATGAATAGACATGCTTTTAATCCTTTTCCAGACTTTCCATTTATGGTGGAGACGATGTCTAACCACCTCCAACAACTTCAATAAATACTTACTTGGGATAGAGAACAGTCCTGGTCAACTCTGCCCTTTGGGACGTGGAAATATTCTCATGGTGCCACCTGGATCAGCTGAACGGTCTAATGGATAAGGCATGGATGATCTGGCATGCTTGGCGTGGAAAGGGGGAAGGGAGTGATCACAGAAATAGCAGGGGCGAGACACATGGCAAGAAGAAGGGGCGAAGGTGATGAGATATAATGGTAACAGGGGACACATTATTTATGGGAGGCTGATGTGGAAGGGAGCGGGACAAATGTTGGAGGACGAGGAGGGGCCAAAGGAAACGGGCCCTGTCACATGATCAAGTGGAGAACATATGGCAGGGGAGAGAATGGTATAGAAGGTGACACGATAGGAAGGGGCCCCCATGTCAATACCCCACCATTTCGGACCCCCCCCCCTTTATTAAAGGAAGAATGGCAAGGGGGGTCCAGAATCGCTTTAAGCGTCATCAATCTAGGTGCCTCAATCTCGACCGTTTGAGAGATGCACACCCAATTCCGGACCCCCCCCCCCTC
>JZKD02S2068731.1:0-16248 GCA_000966675.3 Picea glauca | reverse complement strand
TTGGGGGTTTTGCTGTACAAACCCTTGTGAGCAACTCAGTGGTGAAATATCCACTCACCTTGTTCCGCAACTTGGTCTCAAGGATGGAAGACTCCTCCACACCATTCTAGTCTCAGCTCATCCCCATCTAGTGCTTCAGAAGGTAGCAGGCTGTACTATTCTTGTGATTCCAGCAAGGGTGCACCATCATCTAGAGGGATGTTCGATCCATCTTATCCTGAGGGCCCGGGGCCATTCTGACACTTGGCTTTTGTTTGCAGGGGCATGACCATCAGTTTGAGGGTTTTTCTGGAGGGTTATCATTAGCATATATTTGTCTACAGATTGGGATGTCTTGGAGCCATAGGGGACGTCCTGTGATTCAGTAAAACTCGGATCTAGAGAGATCTACTTGAGATCTAGATCTGAAACTTCTCCCACGGGATTCTCATAGCATGATCTATATTCTTGGAGAGTTTCACATCATTTGAAGGTGTATTTCTTCAGGGGCGAGTTGCCTAGGGTTTCAGCTATTCAGGAGGGCACAACTCCCTTAGAAGATTTAGCAATTGGAGGGGTTAGCCTTGGACGTTGGGCTTGAAACTTCAGGCGGAGGATCCCACTACCCTGATCTATTATCTGACCGAGTTTGAGCTCATTCAAAGTACTCTTCCATCAGGACCGAATTATTGAGGGTTTCAGTCTTCACTTGGAACGTGTCACTCTTCAGCTGGAGGGGTTGGCATCCAGATATGCTTGGTACTGGTCTTCATTACTTATCCAGCCTTTGGAGGCTTCTTTTGTATTGACGGGAGCATTTTGTAGCAGCTCATATCTATTGTTTGTACGGCCATCTGAGGTTTATGCCAGATCGGTCATCTATTGTATTGATTCTACATTGCTCATAATAAAAAGGTCAAATCTTTGCTTGTGCTTCTATATCTTGAATATATTGTGATCTTCATGTGTTGGATGAACCTTGTATGCACTTAATAACTCAATAAACACCTTCACATACACAAATCAGTAGTAGTTAGTGATTCCAAGCGAAAAATTTGGCTTGGGATCATTACAGTGGTATCAGAGCTTTGATCCTCCAAACCTGTGGAGGGATCAGCGCATGCAGAGGTACAGTGGTATTTTCATGGGTCGAAGGAAGAAACCTAGCAGTGAAACAGAGGTCGAAATGGAAGGGTCGGGGGATTACCATGAGCCTCTAGGCTTGGCTCTCATAGCAGCAGAGTTTGACAAGTTCCAACAATCTGTCAACCGCACGAAAAGCACATTGGTCCAACACCTGGGTGAGTACCATGAAACCAACAGAAGGGGATAGGCCAAACTCTCTGAAACTTTGAAGAGGGTTGACAAGAACCTACAGATAATGAACAAAAATCAATCCAATCTAAATGAACTTTTGATGCAAGTGACCCATCAAGGGAAGAACCCTGATACGTATGGGAATAAGAAGGCTGGTGGATCCAGTGGAACCCATGAGGAGATCCGATGTAATCCAGAGAAAGGCCCCAGATCTGAAGGAAGTCTGGAAGGAAACATGGCACATGGTCAGATGGGTAGCAGGTTCAATCAAAAGCGATACATACCTACGTTCATAGATGAACAGCTTGACCGACATTCAGGTAGCAAAGCTAACCCCAGACCTTACACTCCCACATTCACAGATGAGCAAGGTCAACCGAAATAGGCTGAAGACTTTGTGGAACAAATAGCGAGGAGTAGCGAGGATTGCCAAGGAGTACTACAGTTTGGATATGAGGGTCCAAAGACAAATGTCCCTAGATCAGTATTGCCAACTCAGATTCAGAAATCAACCTAGGATGAACCACAGGGGCAGTTTTGAGTTTGAACGTAGGGAAGGGAAGATAGAGATCCCTTACTTTGATGGTACGGCCAAGATGACAGCATAGTCTTGGGTAAAAAAGTTGGACACCTACTTATAGCTCAATCCCATGAGGGAAATGGAGGCCATCAAGTTTTCCACTATGTACTTGGATGGCAAGGCTCATGACTGGTGGTATCACGGACTCACCACACTCAGCCACAATTAGATTGTGTCCTATACAGAATTCACTCAGAGGCTCATTGATAGATTTGATCAAGGAGATCCTGAGCTACATTTCCGGGAGCTCACCCAACTCAAGAAAACAGGTACCGCTGAAGTATACATTGATGAATTTCANGCTTGGGATCATTACAGTGGTATCAGAGCTTCAATCCTCCAAACCTGTGGAAGGATCGACGCATGCAGAGGTACAATGGTATTTTCATGGGATGAAGGAAGAAACCGAGCAGTGAAACAGAGGTCGAAATGGAAGGGTTAGGGGATGACCACAAGCCTCTAGGCTTGGCTCTCATAGCAACAGAGTTTGACAAGTTCCAACAATCCGTCAACCGCACAGAAAGCACATTGGTCCAACACTTGGGGGAGTACCATGAAACCAACAGAAGGGGACATGCCAAACTCTCTGAAACTTTGTAGAGGGTTGACGAGAACCTGCAAATAATGAACAAGAATCAATCCAAGCTAAATGAACTTCTGATGCAAGTGACCCATCAAGGGAAGAACCCTGATACGTATGGGAATAAGGAGGCTAGTGGATCCGGTGGAACCCATGAGGAAATCAGATATAATCCGGAGAAAGGCCCCAGATCCGAAGGAAGTCTGGAAGGAGACACGACACAGGGTTAGATGGGTAACAGGGTCAATCAGAGGCGATACATACCTACGTTCACAGATGAACAGCTTGGCCGACATTCAGGTAGCAGAGCTAACCCTAGACCTTACATGCCCACATTCACAGATGAGCAAGGGAAACCGGAATAGGTTGAAGACTTTGTGGAACAAATAGCGAGGAGTACCAAGGAGTACTACAGTTTGGATATGAGAGTCCAAAGACAGATGTCCCTAGATCAATATTGCCAACTCAGGTTCATAAATCAACCTAGGACGAACCACAGGGGCAGTTTTGAGTTTGAACGTAGGGCAAGGAAGATAGAGATCCCTTACTTTGATGGTACGGCCAAGATGACAACACAGTCTTGGGTACAAAAGCTGGATACCTACTTACAGCTCAATCCCATGAGGGAAATGGAGGCCATCAAGTTTGCCACTATGTACTTGGATGACAAGGCTCATGACTGGTGGTATCACGGACTCACCACACTCGGCCACAATCAGATTGTGTCCTATACAGAATTCACTCAGAGGCTCATTGACAGATTTGATCAAGGAGATCCTGAGCTACATTTCCGAGAGCTCACCCAACTCAAGCAAACAGGTACGACTGAAGTATATATTGATGAATTTCAGAGGTTGGCAGTTATGGTACAAGATATGTCCCCAACCAGGCTCATGATGCTTTTCATAGAAGGGTTGATGGAACCCTTGAAGGGTTGGGTAAAGGCTTTCAAACCCAACAACCTACAGGAGGCCATTTGGAAGACAAGGGATTTGGGTCTAGCTGCTAGCCTAAATTCATACCCAGACCACCTCTTAACAGTGGAGGAAGAGATCAAAGACCTTCAATGAATCAGGGAGGACGTGATCCTAAAGGTTTTGACAGGGGCCGTGGCAGAATAGATGACAACACCAGGAGTGAACTGAGGAGGAAGCAACTTTGCTTCATGTGCAAGGAATCGTGGAACCCATCACATAAGTGCATGGGACGTGGCCAGGTCCACTATATAGAGGTTACCTCGGACAATGAAGAGGAGGAAGATTATGGTCAGATACAAAACATTGAGGCTGAAACTTCAGAGACAACAGAAGAAGAGGTTCCAGAACTAGACTGTGCGTCTGGAGAAAAAGTTACCTTGGCATCTATCAACGGGGTACCCAAATTCAACACCTTCAAGATGAGAGGGGTCTTGCAGAGATAGAGAGTTTCGGTTCTGATTGATGGAGGAGCTTCCCACAATTTCATTGATGCAACATTACTGAAGAGGAGGCACATACCCACAGTAGAGTTTGAGGGATTCAAAGTGAAGGTAGCAGGTGGTAATACTATGCCCTGTGACAGATATATCCCTGGTATGAAGCTTACCTTGGGAAGGCACGAGCTAGTTCAAGATGTTTATGTGATGGATCTTCCAGACACTAACATCATCCTAGGGGTGCAGTGGCTCAGCACTTTAGGGCCTATCACCACCAATTACAAGACCATGGAAATGTCCTTTGTAGAGGAAGGAGGACGAAAGGTTGTGCTTAGAGGCATGACAGGTAACTCTGCCAGAGTAGTCACGGCCAAGAGGATGGAAGCCATCTTTAGAAGGGAAGACATTGTATACGCAGTAGAATGTAAGGTCTCAACACGGGTGGATGAGAACGGAAAGGTGCACTATACCCTGGAGATTAAAAAGATCCTTGATAGGCACCATAAGGTATTTGGGCCGATTCCTCCAGGTGTGCCACCAGACAGGGGGTTCAAGCACATCATTGAGCTAGAAGTAGGGGCTAAACCAATTATCACCACACCTTATAGGGATCCCAAGAAGTATAAAGACGAAATAGAGAAGGCCATCAAAGAGCTTCTAGACATGGGACACATTAGGCCGAGTTCAAGCCCGTTTGCTTCTTCGATAGTCTTTGTTAAGANAATTCACTCAGAGGCTCATTGATAGATTTGATCAAGGAGATCCTGAGCTACATTTCCGGGAGCTCACCCAACTCAAGAAAACAGGTACCGCTGAAGTATACATTGATGAATTTCAAAGGTTGGCATTTATGGTACAAGATATGTCCCCAACCAGGCTCATGATGCTTTTCACAGAAGGGTCAATGGAACCTTTGAAGGGTTGGGTAAAGGATTTCAAACCCAACAACCTTCAGGAGGCCATTTGGAAGACGAGGGATTTGGGTCCAGCTGCTAAGACCAAATTCATACCCAGACCACCTCTCAACAGTGGAGGAAGAGATCAAAGACCTCCAATGAATCAGGGAGGACGTGACCCTAAGGGTTTTGACCGGGGTCGTGGTAGAATAGATGACAGCACCAGGAGGGAGCCGAGGAGAAAGAAACTCTGCTTCACTTGCAAGGAACCATGGAACCCATCACATAAATGCATGGGACATGGCCAGGTCCATTATATAGAGGTTACCTCAGACAATGAAGAGTAGGAAGATTATGGTCATATACAGAACATTGAGGCCAAAACTGCAGAGACAATAGAAGAAGAGGTTCCAAAACTAGACTGTACGGCTGGAGAGAAGGCTACCTTGGCATCTATCAGTGAGGTACCCAAATTCAACACCTTCAGGATGAGAGGGGTCTTGCAGGGACAGAGAGTTTTGGTTCTGATTGATGGAGGGGATTCCCACAAATTCATTGATGCAACATTACTGAAAAGGAGGCACATACCAACAGTAGAGTTTGAAGGATTCAAAGTGGAGGTAGCATGTGGTATTACTATGTCCTGTGACAGATACATTTTAGGTATGAAGCTCACCTTGGGAAGGCATGAGCTAGTTCAGGATGTTTATGTGATGGATCTTCCAAAGACCAACATCATCCTAGGGGTGCACTGGCTCAGCACTTTAGGGCTTATCACCACCAATTACAAGACCATGGAAATTTCCTTTGTAGAGGAAGGAGGACATAAGGTTGTTCTTAGAGGCATGACAGGTAACTCTGCCAGAGTGGTCATGGCCAAGAGGATGGAAGCCATCTTTAGAAGGGAAGAAATTGTATACACAGTGGAATGTAAGGTCTCAACATGGGTGGATGAGAAGGGGAAGGTGCACTACACCCCAGAGATTAAAAAGATCCTTGATAGGCACCATGAGGTGTTTGGGTCGATTCCTCCAGGTGTGCCACCAGACAGGGGATTCGAGCACATCATTGAGCTAGAAGCAGGGGATAAGCCAGTTATCACCACACCCTATAGGCATCCCAAGAAGTATAAAGATGAGATAGAGAAGGCCATCAAAAAGCTTCTAGACATGGGACACATCAGGCCAAGTTCAAGCCCGTTTGCTTCTTCAGTAGTCTTGGTTAAGAAGAAGGATGGAACGATGAGAATGTGCATTGACTTCTAGGCTTTGAACAAAAAGATGATTAAAAACAGGTACCTTATTCCCAGGATTGATGAGTTGCTGGATGAGCTGCATGGAGCTATTTATTTCACAAAAAATTGACCTTCATTCAGGCTACCATAAAATCAAGATGAGGGAGGAGGACATTGCGAAAACATCCTTTAGTTGTCACTACGGCCATTACAAGTTTTTGGTAATGCCCTTTGGGTTAACCAATGCCCCAGCCACATTTCAGTCTTGCATGAACCATGTGTTCAACAGAAAGCTGAGGAAACACTTGTTGGTATTCTTTGATGACTTGCTCATTTACAACAAGATGTGGGATGAACACCTTCAACATGTGGACCAAATCCTGTCAATCATGGAAGAACAGTCACTATACGCCAAGGAATCCAAGTGTGAGTTTGGGATGACAGAGGTGCTCTACTTGGGACACATCATAGGGGCAAAAGGGTTATAGGTACACCAAGAGAAAATAACAACCATTAGGGAATGGCCTACTCCGAAGACACTCACAGAACTAAGGGGATTCCTGGGCCTATGCACATACTACAGGAAATTTGTCAAAAGGTTTTCTCAACTGTGCACACCCTTGATTGACCTGACCAAAAAAGGGTCCTTCAAATGGAATGGAGAGGCCCAAGCCACTATGGAGAAAATGAAAGAGGTCATGAGCACCTACCTAGTTCTAGCTCTTCCAGATTTCGTCATACCCTTCACCTTGGAGTGTGATGCCTCAGGGGAAGGTATAGGGGCCGTGTTGATGCAAAATAGGCACCCCCTTGCCTATGAAATCCAGAAACTCAAGGGTCCTAAACTACTTTACAGCATTTACGACAAAGAAATGCTAGTTATCATGCATGCACTAGCCAAATTTGGGCAATATTTGGTAGGTGCAAGGTTTGTGGTCAAATCATACCATAACAATATTAAATATCTATTGGAGCAGAAGGATTTGAATGAAAGACAACAAAAATGGATAAGCAAAATGCAGGCCTATGACTTTGACATTGAATTCGTCAAAGGAAAGAACAATGCAGTAGCCGATGCATTATCCGGGAGGCCATCCATTTTTGCCATGTCTGGTATGTCAGTTGACTGTAAGGATCACTTGATAGTAGAATATCCAAAGGATCAGTTCACTTGTCAACTTTTGGATGGAAAAATACAAGATGACAAATTCAGGGTCATGAATGACCTCATTTATTATAAAGGCCGAATTTTCTTAGTTCCTGGATCAACTCTCAAAGCTAAGATACTGCATGCATGTCATAACTCACCAGTGGNCCACCTCTCAACAGTGGAGGAAGAGATCAAAGACCTCCAATGAATCAGGGAGGACGTGACCCTAAGGGTTTTGACCGGGGTCGTGGTAGAATAGATGACAGCACCAGGAGGGAGCTGAGGAGAAAGAAACTCTGCTTCACTTGCAAGGAACCATGGAACCCATCACATAAATGCATGGGACATGGCCAGGTCCATTATATAGAGGTTACCTCAGAAAATGAAGAGTAGGAAGATTATGGTCAGATACAAAACATTGAGGCCAAAACTGCAGAGACAATAGAAGAAGAGGTTCCAAAACTAGACTGTATGACTGGAGAGAAGGCTACCTTGGCATCTATCAGTGAGGTACCCAAATTCAACACCTTCAGGATGAGAGGGGTCTTGCAGGGACAGAGATTTTTGGTTCTGATTGATGGAGGGGCTTCCCACAAATTCATTAATGCAACATTACTGAAAAGGAGGCACATACCAATAGTAGAGTTTGAAGGATTCAAAGTGGAGGTAGCATGTGGTAGTACTATGTCCTGTGACAGATACATTTCAGGTATGAAGCTCACCTTGGGAAGGCATGAGCTAGTTCAGGATGTTTATGTGATGGATCTTCCAGACACCAACATCATCCTAGGGGTGCACTGGCTCAGCACTTTAGGGCTTATCACCACCAATTACAAGACCATGGAAATGTCCTTTGTAGAGGAAGGAGGACATAAGGTTGTTCTTAGAGGCATGACAGGTAACTCTGCCAGAGTGGTCATGGCCAAGAGGATGGAAGCCATCTTCAGAAGGGAAGAAATTGTATACACAGTGGAATGTAAGGTCTCAACATGGGTGGATGAGAAGGGGAAGGTGCACTACACCCCAGAGATTAAAAAGATCCTTGATAGGCACCATGAGGTGTTTGGGTCGATTCCTCCAGGTGTGCCACCAGATAGGGGGTTCGAGCACATCATTGAGCTAGAAGCAGGGGATAAACCAGTTATCACCACACCCTATAGGCATCCCAAGAAGTATAAAGATGAGATAGAGAAGGCCATCAAAGAGCTTCTAGACATGGGACACATCAGGCCAAGTTCAAGCCCGTTTGCTTCTTCAGTAGTCTTGGTTAAGAAGAAGGATGGAACGATGAGAATGTGCATTGACTTCTAGGATTTGAACAAAAAGATGATTAAAAACAGGTACCTTATTCCCAGGATTGATGAGTTGCTGGATGAGCTGCATGGAGCTATTTATTTCACAAAAAATTGACCTTCATTCAGGCTACCATAAAATCAAGATGAGGGAGGAGGACATTGCGAAAACATCCTTTAGTTGTCACTACGACCATTACAAGTTTTTGGTAATGCCCTTTGGGTTAACCAATGCCCCAGCCACATTTCAGTCTTGCATGAACCATGTGTTCAACAGAAAGCTAAGGAAACACTTGTTGGTATTCTTTGATGACTTGCTCATTTACAGCAAGACGTGGGATGAACACCTTCAACATGTGGACCAAATCCTGTCAATCATGGAAGAACAGTCACTATACGCCAAGGAATCCAAGTGTGAGTTTGGGATGACAGAGGTGCTCTACTTGGGACACATCATAGGGGCAAAAGGGTTACAGGTACACCAAGAGAAAATAACAACCATTAGGGAATGGCCTACTCCGAAGACACTCACAGAACTAAGGGGATTTCTGGGCCTATGCACATACTACAGGAAATTTGTCAAAGGGTTTTCTCAACTGTGCACACCCTTGATTGACCTGACCAAAAAAGGGTCCTTCAAATGGAATGGAGAGGCCCAAGCCACTATGGAGAAAATGAAAGAGGTCATGAGCACCTACCCAGTTCTAGCTCTAATAGATTTCGTCATACCCTTCATCTTGGAGTGTGATGCCTCAGGGGAAGGTATATGGGTCGTGTTGATGCAAAATAGGCACCCCCTTTCCTATGAAATCCAGAAACTCAAGGGTCCTAAAATACTTTACAGCATTTACGACAAAGAAATGCTAGTTATCATGCATGCACTAGCCAAATTCAGGCAATATTTGGTAGGTGCAAGGTTTGTGGTCAAATCATACCATAACAATATTAAATATCTATTGGAGAAGAAGGATTTGAATGAAAGACAGCAAAAATGGGTAAGCAAAATGCAGGCCTATGACTTTGACATTGAATTCGTCAAAGGGAAGAACAATGCAGTAGCCGATGCATTATCCAGGAGGCCATCCATTTTTGCCATGTCTGGTATGTCAGTTGACTGTAAGGATCACTTGATAGTAGAATATGCAAAGGATCAGTTCACTTGTCAACTTTTGGATGGAAAAATATAGGATGACAAATTCAGGGTCATGAATGACCTCATTTATTATAAAGGCCGAATTTTCTTAGTTCCTGGATCAACTCTCAAAGCTAAGATACTGCATGCATGTCATAACTCACCAGTGGTAGGACATCAGGGCATCGGTAAGACATATAGGCAGGTGAGAGAGAGGTTTTCATGGAAAGGCCTCAAGGAATATGTGATTAAGCATGTCAAAGAGTGCACTACATTCCAAGAAAACAAGGATGAACACAAGCACCCTGCAGGACTGTTGCAGCCCCTGCCCATTCCAGAGCACAAGTGGGAAAGTATATCCATGGATTTCATCACCGGTTTGCCCAGAGCACAAGTGGGAAAGTATATCCATGGATTTCATCACCAGTTTGCCCAGAGCACAGGGGAAAGATTGCATCTTTGTAGTAGTAGACAGGTTGACGAAGTTTGCACACTTCTTTTCCATAGCCACAAACTTCAACGCAGCACAAGTGGCTGAATTATTTTTCAGAGAAGTGTTCAGATTACACGGCCTACCCAAGACCATTATCAGTGACAGGCACAGTAGATTCATGAGCATGTATTGGTAGGAGTTGTTCGGGTTAGTGGGTACAACATTGACCCCTAGTACCAGCTATCATCCTCAGACGGACAGTCAGACTGAAATAGTCAACAAATGGGTGGAAGGCTACCTCACAAATTACGTAGCCAAACAACAGAAAGCGTGGGTCAGATGGATCCACTTGGGAGAATATTGCTACAAAACCACCCATCATGTATCCATAGGTATGACACCATTCGGAGCTTTATATAGTTATGATCCCCTCTCCTTTATGGAGATTTCCTTTGGGGACAGCAGGGCCCCAATGGTGTAGGATTAGGTACAACAGAGCAAAGACATTCTTTGGGAGTTGAAGGATCATTTACAGAGGGCACAGAACTAGCAGAAGGTCCAGGCGGACAAACACAGAGTGGAGCGCACTTTTGAGGTGGGTGACTTGGTTTATTTAAGACTCCAACCTTACCGACAAGCTTCAATTAAAAAAAGCAGGGCAGAAAAACTACAGCCACATTTCTTTAGGCCTTACAGAGTCAGCAGAAAGATAGGGGTCGTAGTTTATGAGTTAGAGCTTCCACCAGGCAGTTGAATACACAACATCTTCCATGTAACCTGCCTGAAGAAGGCTATCAGCCAACACATCCACCCCATTGAGATACTACCTCCCATGGATGAAGAAGGCCAGCTAGTGTTGATTCTAGAAGAGGTATTGGAGGTTCGAGAAAATAAGCTCCAGAAGAGAAACATCAAGGAGTATCTAATCAGGTGGAAAGACTTGCCCATTGAGGATGCCACATGGGAGAATGAATAGATGGTACGAGAAGCAAGTTTGGAATTGCTTGAGGACAAGCAATTTCAAGCAGGGGAGACTATAATGTCCCCCGCCTCTTGAAGAAGAGGTTTGGAAGACGTAGTGGTCTAGGTGTCCCCACTAGGCCATAGTCTCACACTGAGGGGAAAGGTCAACTAAACTAAAGTTATATTTTTAAGTTGACTTGAGAAGGAAGAGGCTAAAAGGAGTAAAAGATAACTCAACAGAAGAATAGAAGTTAACCCTAGGAGTTAACCTAACTCAACGGAGAATTAGAAGGAAAAGTATAAGTAAGAGGTTGGGGTGCACCTATTACTCATTCTAGTTTTGGATTAGCATTTGCTATTGCTCTTGAGCATTCAATTTGCGGGTTTTTTTGTACAAACCCTTGTGAGCAACTCAGTGGTGAAATATCCACTCACCTTGTTCTGTAGATTGGTCTTGAGGATGGAAGACTCCTCCACACCATTCTAGTCTCATCTCATCTCCATCTAGTGCTTCATAAGGTAGCAGGTCGTACTGTTCTTGTGATTCCAGCAAGGGTGCACCATCATCTAGAGGGAGGTTCGATCCAGCTTATCCTGAGGGCCCGAGGCCATTCCGACACTTGGGTTTTGTTTGCAGGGGCATGACCATCAGTTTGAGGCTTTTTCTGGAGGGTTATCATCAACATATATTTGTCTACATATTGGGATGTCTTGGAGCCATAGGGGATGTCCTATGATTCAGTAAAACTCAGATCTAGAGAGATCTGCTTGAGATCTGGATATGAAACTTCTCCCACGGGATTCTCATAGCTCGATCTATATTCTTGGAGAGTTTCACGTCATTTGGAGATGTATTTCTTCAGGGGCGAGTTGCCTAGGGTTTCAGCTATTCAGGAGGGTGCAACTCCCTTAGAAGATTCAGTAGTTGGAGGGGTTAGCCTTGGACGTTCAGCTTGAAACTTTAGGAGGAGGATCCCACTGCCCTGATCTATTATCTGACCAAGTTTGAGCTCATTCGGAGCACTCTTCCATCAGGGTCGAATTATTGAGGGTTTCAGTCTTCACTTGGAACGTGGCACTCTTCAGCTGGAGGGGTTGGCATCCAGATCTTCTTGGTACTGGTATTCATTACTTATCCAGCCTTTGGAGGCTTCTTTTGTATTGACGGGAGCATTTTGTAGCAGCTCATATCTATTGTTTGTATGGCCATCTAAGGTTTATGCTAGATCGTTCATCTATTGTATTGATTTTGCATTGCTCATAATAAAAAGGTCAGATCTTTGTTTGTGCTTCTATATCTTGAATATATTGTGATCTTCATGTGTTGGATGAATGTTGTATGCACTTAATAACTCAATAAACACCTGCACATCCACAAATCAATAGTAGTTAGTGATTCCAAGCGAAAAATTTGGCTTGGGATCATTACACCCTTCCTCCCAATGAGGCTTCTTTTATATCTGACATTCCATTAGTCGCAGAGCTCCTCCCTTAGGAGTCCCATGATAACTCTTCAACTCCACCTATTCCTAATTTCACCTTCCCCCAGGGCCACATCCCGATTTGGGAGACAATTCCCCAAGCCATTACTCAAAGCCCCTTCTTTTACCCCCCACCGGGTGTACAAGATTTCCAGGTAGCCGCAATGCTTACTCTTCCCAATATGGTGCTGGAAATTCTAGTATGGTATCTACATCCACCTATGATGATCCCTCAACCATCCCTCCCTCCCCAAATAAAAGGAATCACGATGCATATTCCAAAACTTACTCCAACTGCACCACCCTCACCCCCACTTACTAGCACCACCACTACAACTGGGGGGAAACGGAAGAATAAAGAGCCTACCACTCTACTTCCCCCATGAGTTCAACCTACTTGTGCACTATACGAGAAAGACAGACACCCCACCAATAAACGTTCGTCTCTCCCTGAGCTGCGCAATTCAATTCAACTCCCTTGAGCACCGACACCACTTGTCGCTTCCTCCAGTTCACCTAGTACATTCCCTACTACAAGAAGCAAAGGGTTGTGAACCAAATTCGCATGTGCCATCTGTTCATATTATGGCCATTACACCCACCATTGTCCTGCGTTACCTCAATTTCGACAGACGCTAATGGCAGTACGCCAGAGCTTTCAACAAGAACCACCTCCATCCGTGTCATCTCAAACACATGTCACTGACATCCACTATGTCATGACCTCACTCAACGAATGTATGAGATGTCCTTTATGTAAGTTTTAAACGTGTGAAGTAAAGCAATGCATATAGATTCTTAAGCAAAATAGAAATTAATCAATGGCTCATACACATAGTACATAGAGATTTATACTGGAAACCCTCAACCGGGAAAACCTTTCTTATATTCATTATCAGAAATTTCACCATTCACCATACAATGTATACAATGTTTTTAGGTATTCCATAGATACCAAAACCCTCATCCCTTAATACGGGATTAATTTAGTTAACCACTAAAAATAGCAAAAGCCGCCTGTTATCGCACGGTTTGTAGGAAAGGTCAAAAGAGCTTGAGTCAGGGCTTGAAACCGGCGTAACAGGAGCTTCCCCACCCACTGTCACCTCGATGGGGAGCTCTTTCTCTTTAGGAGGGCAAGTCCAAGGGAGACGTCCCTAAGGCAATCTGGGTCAAAGAAAGGCTAAAGGGTAAAGGCCAAGTCAAGGAAATCCCTTTCACAGATTGTTGCCCAAGAAGAGATAGTCAAAGAAGGAAATCCACTGAAGATGCACCTGTTTGCGAGACAAGACAAATACAACTAGAATATGTGCTTGCAGTGGGTTAGTACTTCATGAAATCAATGACTATCTTCAAATGAATATATGAGCAATGATCAAATGCAATTGTTGACGAAGTCAATGATTGCTAAGCAAAGATAAATAACTTGTATCACTTCTTCAACAAAGCATGAGAGGTAATAGCATTCAATGTTTGTAATTAAACCATGTATCATATCATTAATGCAATAAACATGTCTAATCAGCTCATATACAATGTAATTCTGCGTCACCTCTATAAATTATGTTGCAAAGTATGACGTCAAGCATTCATTTAGGTCAAAACATGACAATTGAGTGAAACGTTTTAGCAAATTAACTCACAAATGTAATCAATAACTCAATGTCAAACACAAGAGGTAAGAAAAGTCACAACGTTTTAGGCATAAGCAAGAAATCAAGACTATGACGTCACCTCTATATAATTTTTGGTGTTCTGCAGGTTAGCTAGCCAATGGTGGACGTTTTGACAAATTCAACCGGCAAAAATACAATTTAACTCCACGGCTATGANCCACTGATGATGCACCTGTTTGCGAGACAAAACAAAGAAAACTAGAATGTGCTTGCAGTGGGTTAGTACTTCATGAAATCAATGACTATCTTCAAATGAATATATGAGCAATGATGAAATGCAATTGTTGACGAAGTCAATGATTGCTAAGCAAAGATAAATAACTTGTATCACTTCTTCAACAAAGCATGAGAGGTAATAGCATTCAATGTTTGTAATTAAACCATGTATCATATCATCAATGCAATAAACATGTCAAATCAGCTCATATACAATGTAATGCTGCGTCACCTATATAAAGTCTACTACAAGGTATGACGTCAAGCATTCGTTTAGGTCAAAACATGACAATTGAGTGAAACATTTTAGCAAATTAACTCACAAATGTAATCAATAACTCAATGTCAAACACAAGAGGTATGAAAAGTCACAACGTTGTAAGCATACACAAGATATCTAAGCAATGTGACATCACCTCTATATAATTTTTGGTGTTCTGCAGGTTAGCTAGCCAAGGAGCAACGTTTTATCAATTTCAACCAGCAAAAGTACAAATAAACTCCACGGCTATGATTAGCAGACAAGGCCGCACCTTTCTATCCAAGCAATAGTTAATTTAGGCCACACGCTATCAGCTTAATGTTAGTTCACAAACTAGCTAGGGTTAGTCGCTAGGTTAGTAGGTTTGCAAATTTTGAAGTAGTTTGAAAGATTTTAAGGCATAACAAGCTCAAGCATTCATTATTAGACTAGTGCCTTGGGTTAATGGAGTCAAATGGAGATGTGACTAATGGTTTAGAAAGAGTTCAAACTTAAAGACAAGAGAGCTAGGGTTTGTAGTGTTGCTATAGCAAGGCCACNGTAAAGGCCAAGTCAAGGAAACCCCTTTCACAGATTGCTGCCCAAGAAGAGATAGTCAAGGAGATAAGACCACTGATGATGCACCTGTTTGCGAGACAAAACAAAGAAAACTAGACTGTGCTTGCAGTGGGTTAGTACTTCATGAAATCAATGACTATCTTTATCATATATATATGAGCTAAAATGCAATTGTTGATGAAGTCAATGATTGCTAAGCAAAGATAAATAACTTGTATCACTTCCTCAACAAAGCATAAAAGGTAATAAGCATTCAATGTGTGCAATTAAACCATGTATCATATCATTAATGCAATAAGCATGTCAAATCAGCTCATATACAAAAATAATGCTGCGTCACCTATATAAATTTTGCTACAAGGTATGACGTCAAGCATTCATTTAGGTCAAAACATGACAATTGAGTGAAACGTTTTAGCAAATTAACTCACAAATGTAATCAATAACTCAATGTCAAACACAAGAGGTGTGAAAAGTCACAACGTTGTAAGCATACACAAGATATCTAAGCAATATGACGTCACCTCTATATAATTTTTGGTGTTCTGCAGGTTAGCTAGCCAAGGAGCAACGTTTTATCAATTTCAACCAGCAAAAATACAAATAAACTCCACGGCTATGATGAGCAGACAAGGCCGCACCTATCTATCCAAGCAATACTTAATTTAGGCCACACGTTGTCAGCTTAATGTTAGTTCAAAAACTAGCTAGGGTTAGACGCTAGGTTAGTAGGTTTGCAGATTTTGAAGTAGTTTGAAAGATTTTAAGGCATAACAAGCTCAAGCATTCATTAATAGACTAGTGCCTTGGGTTAATGGAGTCAATGGAGATGTGACTAATGGTTTAGGAAGAGTTTAAACTTAAAGACAAGAGAGTTAGGGTTTGTAGTGTTGCTATAGCAAGGCCACAAACCCTAAGCCCTAAGAAGAAAAGGCTTACCTAGGTGTAGCTAAAGCTAGGCCTAGAGCTCTTACTCCTCTCCTTAAGACTTTCTTAGCAAAACGGCTAGCTTGTAAGCATAAATCTATGGCTGAAAAAGTGTTGCTATGGCAAGGCTTTTTCAAAACCCTAGAAGTAAACCCTAG
>JZKD02S2068720.1:0-20780 GCA_000966675.3 Picea glauca | reverse complement strand
GAACAAATGAACAATCATACACATACACAGTACACCAGTGTTTTACGTGGAAACCCAAATCGGGAGAAAACCACAAAATGTTTTTTCTTATATGTCTTGAATAATTACATTCATTAGAAACACCAACTTCCTTTGTTTTCTAGCTGCAACTGGAAGGAGGCTCCAACACCCTAGTTTAACAGGCTACAACCTGAGGGAAGCTCCAACTCCCCAATTCTATGGCTACAACTAGAAGGAGGCTACAACCCCCTATGTTCTCTGGCTATAACCAAAATCTGGCTACAACCACCTTTCCTTGCCCAGTCCAACCGCCCTGAAGTAGAAATAGAAAGATAGAACCACTGTCACACTATTACTATGAGGTATACCACTGTAAACCTGTACCAATAAATATGAACCATGCATCAACCTGTAATCAACATGTACCATAAACAAGTGCATCAACCATGGACCAACCTGTACCATAAAAAAGTGCATACAACCATGTACCAAGATGTACCAACCAACTTGTAATCAACTTGTACCATAAACAGGTGCATCAACCATGAACCAACCTATACCTCAACTTGTAATCAACATGTACCATAAACAAGTGCATAAACCATGCACCAACCTATACCAACCAACCTATACCATGTATGTACCAATCATGTATCAAGTAATCATCAACTATGACTCATCAATATGTACCAACATCATAAACTATACACCTCATGTATGTGCCAACTCATCATCTACTTGTCTCAACCATGTACCCGACATGTACCTCAACCAAAATCTCTCATCAATTTCATCATCCAAATATGATTTGTAACTTTGTAATAGACCTGATGTATATGATCACATACCTGCAAACCTTCCTTAAATTTAACAACAAGAGACTAGCATTTTCATAAAACATTTCTTTAGTCTTAGAAGACTAGTTTTGGATTAGTCAACAACCCTAACTTGAAATAATCATAACTTTGTACCTGTAATGAATAAATATATGAAACTAATACAAAATGTTCTTTAGTGTATTTTTTGCAATTCCTCCAGGTGTCACTACTTGGAACCTCTCAGAAAAGGATATATAGCAAAAATGGCATACCTTGCTGAATTCTGGATTATTCTAGAGAGCGACCTTATAGAGCGTGCCCCGCACAGAATATTTGTTGACCTGATCTGAGAATGTTACAAAACATACTAAAGACTTCACCCTAACCAACACATTTGGTCTCACTGAATTTGGATCTGTCATGAATAATTTATGATGTTTTTACTCGAAAGGCCTATTTTTGACTAGTTTCAGGACTAGCCACAAACCCTATTTTCCACGGAGTTTAACTCCCAAAATACAATGACCCACAAGATGAATTTTTTACCACAGATACTTGGATATGTGTTCGCAATGTATTAGAAATTTCACCATCTGAATCATTATATAAAAAACGTTATAGCAAAAATGGTGAGATGACCTGTAAATAACATACCTTAGAAAGCACCATCAAAAGAATTTATCCTTCCTTGCATTTCAACCTTCTTCTTCACTTTACTTAGAATTACGGCTTATATATCCTTTGGTTACCTCAAAAACCTATAGGTATTCAATATTCTCAAGTGTAATTAAAATGAGAGAGCCTTGCCTCTTATTTATACTCTCCAAGTAGCTTCCTTAAAAACATCTTCTAGGTCACTTGGCCCACTTTCCTTATTTTAGGGTTAACCCACTTCTAATTTATCCATTAAATTTATTATTGAAACAATTTATTTTGTATTCAATTTGAATTATAATACACTCATCACTTCACTTTTTTATTTACCTTTTAAAATCTCTTAAACCACTTGGATTACTTTGACCTTTTGGGGCTTCTAGATGACATATGAGGGTCCTCCAACTTCGTAAGGCCATAACTCTCAAACCATGAGGATTTATGTGACATTACAAATACCACCAGAAATGGAATGACATGTACTATACATATAGAATAGTATTACCTTCAAAGATAGAAAAAATCATACCTTTACCCATCAAACAAACTTGGGTCCATTACCCAAACTTGGGTTCTCCAACTTCACATGGTCATAACTCTAATCATGAGGAGTTATGTGACGTTCTACATACCATCGGAAATGGCATGACAAGAAATATCCATCTAGGATAGTTTCCTTGACAAATTTACTGTCCTTCATCTCATTATTCCACAATTAAGCATGGGTTCTCTTACTCCGCAAAGAGTCTTCCCATGAGGGATTTCACCATAAGGGGACCACTTTGGAGGTCATCCATATTTACTTCTTATCAACCATGACAAAAAAATAATGAGTCATATTTACATAAAACAATCTTGGGTCCATTACCCAAACCTTTGTGGTACGGGGCTTTCTTCAAGGGTTGACATCAATGACAACCAACCTTAATCAACAACAACTGGGAACAATGACTGGACAAAACTTACTGTAATTGATCTGAGTTCAGAGGCTTCGAACTATTCTCAATTGATACTAATGAAAAGTCCAATTCCCTTCAATAATAAATAATGATTTAGACATAGTCATCTAGAAAAAACAAAAAAAATGACACAAAATGAAAAGAACCAAAAATCAAGAAAAGAAAATGTAAATTAAAATATTTACAAAGGGATGGATGTAATTGTTTTTCAAGTGAAATACTTTTTTAGAGATTGGACATTCACTAGAAAAGCATCTTGCTATACCTCTAAGTTGTGTAGCCGAAAAGAACTTGGACCAAATTTTTCAGAAATGACGAAAGGCCCAAGCCACATGTTTTGGAACTTTATATGTTCTCCTTTTCTCTCGTGCGATTTGTCCCATTTGAGGACCAAATCCGCTACATTAAAATTTATTTCAGAGGATGAACTTGTATTGAACCAACTCTTTACAATTTGTTGCTGTTGATACAATTTATGTTTTTCCTTTGTCCTTACCTATTCCAATTTTAAGAGAGCGTTTATCCGATTTTCTAAAGGAGGACACTCCTCTTCTTGAACTTTCTTCGATAATTGTAGAGAAGGAAGTAAGACATGTGGAGGGAGGATGGATTATCTTCCATAAACGAGGAAAAAAGGATAATTACCAATGGAGGCTTTTGGAGTTACCCTATTAGCCCAAAGTTCTTTGTATAATGCATTCTGCCCATTATTGTGGTTTTCTGACACTGTCCTTTTTATAATCTTGATCAGGTTTTTATTTGTTGACTTAGCTAAACCGTTCCCTTGAGGGTAATAGATGGCAGAGTACTTTAGTTTAATCCCTTTCTCCAGAGTGAAAACATTCATGTCCAGGGAGGAAAAATAAGAAGCATTGTCAAAAACCAAACATTCAGGTATTTTGAATTGAGTGATAATATAGGAGCTCAGAAATGACACTACCTGATTTGTATTAACCCCTTTTAATGGTAAAGCTTCAGACCATCTCGTAAAATATTTTGTTGTCGTGATAATATACTTTTGTTGTTGTAATGAGGGGAGATTGATTGGTCCTATAATGTCTAGACCCCACTTCTAAAAAGGTGCGTCTATTGTAATAGGTTGCAAAGGAAAAGTTGCCTTTTTCACCCGTCCTGTGACCTTTTGACATATTATACACTTGCGGGACATTGTATGGGAATCCTTAAACAAGGTAGTCCAATAGTATCCATCCCTTAGCACTTTATGGGTATTGATATCTCCACCAAAATGACCACCGACATCACCAGAATGAAGTTCAGCCAACACCCTTTCAGATTCCTCTTTTTCTAAACAGTGCAGAAAAACACCATCAGAATTCTTTCAAAATAATATATCATCGATTAATTCGAAAGATGTAGAATTAAGCCTTAATGCTCTTTTTTTTTGGGGATCAAGATTACGAGTAGTTCCATGCAACAAATAAAATATGATATTCTCATACCATGAATTAGGCATAGTTTGTGCACATCTGATCTGTTTTTCATTTTGTTGATTTACACATAATGTATTTATTTGCCTTTCCAACTTATCAATTGAATCAACAACCAAATTACAATGGCCTTGACCTATAACGATTTGGGAAGGTACTATTTCGAGTTCATATTCCTAAAGTAATGTCATCCAATTTCCCCTTTTCTCTCCCATCTCTTTCTGCACTAACAAATTTCTCACAATAGGGTAAGGAACAACAATTTTTGACCTAGATTTTAACAGGTAAGACCTGAAATGTTTCATAGCTTTAAAAACAACGTACACATGGTAATCTACCATGGGGTAATTTAGTTCTACTACTTTAAAGTAAGAGCTCATAAATGAGATTGGTATCGCATTGCTTTCAACATTCTTATGTGTGAGCACAATAGCATAAGATCTGTCATATGCAAAAGTATATAAGGTAAAATCCTGGGAAAAATTAGGGCTCATCAGGGAAGGTTCCTCGACTATGGATTTTTTGATAGAATAAAAAGCTTGAGTCTCTTGTGGTCCCCACCTATATAAAAAAAAAAATTAATTAGATTTTGTAGAGGTCTAACCATCTCTAAAACCTCAGGACAAATCGCCTAGAAAATTTGATTTTACCCAGAAAGGATTGCATGGCCTTTTTGGAAGAAGGAGGGGGAAGGTTGGAAATCACTTCGGTTCTTTCAGGATCAATTATCATTCCATATTTAGAAACTATAAACCTAGAAATTTCCTTTATTCTACTGCAAAGACTGATTTTTAGGATTGAGTGAAATGTTGAATTTGCGACATCATTCTAACACAACCCTGAGATGAGACAGGTGATCCTTTTTGTTTTTTGAAAAGACAATGACATTTTCCAAATAGACCACTACTGACTGATTAATAAGGCCATGAAAAGTAATGTCCATTGCTCTCTAGAAAGTCGCACCGACATTTATTAATACGAAAGGCATTTTTATGTAGGCGTAGGTGCCCCATGGGGTACAAAAAGTGGTTTTTAGTTGATCTGAAGGAGACATAAGGACTTGGTTGTATCCCGACAAACCATCTAATAAAGATAGTCTTTCAGAACCTGATACTTGTTGCATAATTTGTTCCATTGGAGGAATGAGGTAATTTTCTTTATCAGAAGCTCGGTTTAAATTGTGAAAGTCGACACAAAGTTGAATTTCTCCACTCTTCTTCCTTACAGAGACTAAGTTAGATACCCATTGGGTATGCCTAATGGAAAAATTATCTTTACAATGAGTAATTTATTTAGTTCCTTTTTTACAATAGGCCCTAACTTCAGATGCATTTTCCTCCATTTTTGTTGAAAAGATTGGGTTTGGGGTTTCATAGGAATTACATGTATTATGTTTGGGTCGAAAGTATTTAAATACTAGTATGTCCAAGAAAATACATCTTTAAATTCTTTTAACAATTTTATAAAAGAAATGCTTTCTTGTTCAAAACATCATTTTCCCAGATTGATATTTTGAGGACTATCTTGCGTTCCTAAGTTTATAGTTCCGTACAACAAAGAGGAACTGTTTGTTTTGCAATTGATTACCCCTATAAACTGGTCATGTAGGTAATAAGATTTTTCTAATATAACAATAGATTTAGGGATAGAGTTTACCATCTCAGATGATGATTCTGGAGATCGAGGATCGGATATTACCATGAAATCTTCAAGATTTTTGTCATGAGTGCTTTCATCGATTACTGCATCCTGGAAGGTATCTTCCATATGAAAAAAAATTATGATCTGTTGATCATCATCAAATACTCTCTAGTTTGTGATGTTGTTAGGAAGTGATGGTCTGCATAGCAATTCGATTGAGAATGCGTTAGCAGAAAGACCTTCAACTTGCAACAATTTTGAAGCAACATTAGCTAGCAAATCAACTTCTGAATTACTTGTCCTAGGAAAGGAATTTATATTAAATGATAGAAATGTGTGCATTAATCCCCATACCTTAGTTTGGTAATTCTTCAAATGTGGTGATAAACAATCTATTGCATTTCTTACCTGCCTGACTACGATTTCAAAGTCACCGAATACTACTAGTTTTTTCACGTCCATATCCAGTGCTTTTCTTAGTCCCTGTAGAAGTGTTTTGTATTATGTTCTGTTGTTAGTACATTCAAACTCCAACTGACAGATAATAAATTTTTTTTTACCTGTAGGATCGATAATTACGCAACCAACACCTGCCCCTTCCTGGTATTTTGATCCATCAAAGTATAAGGACTAGATTTGTTCGTCATTAGCAATGTTCGGTGTACTTGGTAAAGTTACTGCATGAGTATAGGTTGTTACTTCAGATTGTTGTTCTGGGTTAGTGATAGAGGAAATTTTAGTCAAGAAATTATCGAAGAAAGTATTCATTCCCTGCATCTCAACCGAATTTGAAGCTGTAATAAAAGGCTCATTTGGGTCATTTAAATATATCATGGTGTACTTGAGGTAACGTTCCTTGTTTATTCTGAACTTGTTGGGTTGTCCATTTTCTTGCAGCCATAAATGAGACCAGTCTGTAGAAAAATAGCCATGTAATTTTTCTGACCAATATCCACTTAAAAACAAATCATATACTTCAGGAATGTCGAAAACAATAATATAAATTACTTGGTGAACATTGGGATTAAACGATAATCTTATCAACATGTTTTTAAGTTCACCAATAACTTTAACATTAGTTCGATCTAACTGAATGATCTTTAAATCAGAAGGTTTTACCTCAATGTTAATTTTTCGGCACACAGACAAAGGCATCACATTTGATGATGAACCAGAATCAACCATACCATTATGTACATTCCTATTAAAAATTTCAAAAGTTAATAAAAAGGGAGGCACGTTTTTTCATGTAGAAACAACAAAATTCTGTTGATTTTTTATTGTTGTACATGAAACAGTTTTATCTAAATTTCCTACAGTTTTTTCTGATGAGTCCCTTTTGTCCTGGTTTTCAGATGAATTTTTACCTGGGACATCTGTGTCTTTGTTTAAAACAGTTTATGTTGATTTCTTGCTGATAAGATCATTCTTTTTATTATTTCTAGCAATGTTTTGGAGCATTTTTTGTAGGATAAGTGGAAATTTCAGCAATTCAAAAACTAAAATATTTGCCCTAATGTTTTTAAGATCTTCAACTACATCATATTCTAAAAGTGAGGCAGCATGGTCTTGTCTTGTTTAAGTTTTCTTTCGTTGTTTTGAAACCACAGTTTTACTTATTTCGGGTGAAGGCTTGTTTTGTTCTTTACTTCTAGTGTTATAGGGATGGACAGTTTCAAAGTTTACTTGAAAAATGTTGTCCGACAAGTGCCTGAAAACGGGAGGAGAGGAATCCTCCTCGTCAGGTGTTTCTTCTTCAGTTGTATCATCATGATTTTCACAAGAAGAAGAAACAAAATTGTCATGTGCTTCCAAAATTGTTTGCAAAGCATACTGTAGACCTTCGAAGTTTAGACCTTTTGTGGTCGGGTTTGGCCAATTTGGAGGACAATGTTTTCTAAAAGGTGGTCTGAAACCTCCTTTATTTGTAGATGCCTCCTCAACTAATCTTTTCAATTCAATGACCCGATTGGATAATTTCTGGAAAGCTTTCTGCAAACTCTCCAAGTCTAATTTTTCTTGTTGATTTTTAGCTTGAGGAGGCCTAGTGAGAATTTCTATTTTTTTTTAGAAGATGAAGTTGTTTCAGCCTCACTACTTAGATTATATTTTAAGCTCAAAATGTCTTTCTCAATTTGTCTTTCCTCCTCAAAGGCTTGTAATAATGTATTCTTTTTTGTCCTTTTAACCCATATGGCTATGTTTTTATGCAGGGCCTTAGTATAATATGCAACAATCAAATTTTTTGAAGGCATCGAATCTACATGGATTTTTTTTTTTAGCGTTAGGAATCTCTGGTTAAAGTATTTAAATTTTTATTTAAGGTTCATATTCAAACTAGAGAGTTCCATTACCAAGACTTCTGGAGATTTATCATCTCTGAATTTTTCTAGAAAACAGGTTTCAAACTTGTCCCAAGAGATGATGGTTTGAGGTTGTTGGGAAAAATACCAGGTTGAGGCATTCCCTTCAAAAGTGTAAGGGAATAATCTACACAGGACATCTTTGTGTTCGACACTCCAGAGTCTAAAATATAAAATAAATGTTTTGATGTGATCCTTAGTTGATTGCTTCGAATCTGGATCAAATTTGGGCAGTCATTTCTCTGGATGTTTAGGAAATGGGTGTTGGGGTCCAGGTACAACCATGACATCTTGATTGAGCCAAGGTATGGCAGGAATATTTTGGTTTTCCATGGGATTTGGTGGAGTTGAAGGTTGATATGGTTCAGATGAAGAATTGATTCCGTTCGAGGATTCCCCTCCCAAGGAAGGTGGGGAAGAACTAGGTGGGGATGGTGGGATACCAGATCCTCTGTCACCAAGGATAAGTGCTTCAGCAGGATTGGCAATATTACCACCAAAAAGGTTTTCAGGAAGACCAGTTTATTGAGGTTGTTCTTGAAGATTTGCAAAATCAAGGAGTTGATTAAGTTGTCTAATATGGGATAAAACACTTTGTTTTCTTAAGAGCAACTGGCAAACAATTTCTTGGACATCAATCCCTTGAGTAACTGGTGTCACTGGTTCGATGGGAATGCTAGGGGTAATGCTTGCGGTAGCAGTTGTTTCAAGTGTAACGTTGGTGTCTGAGAGACTACGCGTTATGATAGGAGAACGATTGTTTGGGGGATTCTTACAACCTCCACATGCCATCAATGAATTTCAGGCCCTCCTTCTAGCATCATTTGTTGACATGCGTTTATGACACACCGTCAATGGGAAGGATAGATCCAGACCGGGGTTGTCTATTTAACCCAAGTTGTTTTGTATGATCTAACCTGACGAGTTTAATGGCTCTATTAGCCAACTAAGGTCATAAAAACAATGGAATGAAACAAACTAATTTGAATCTATGATTCTAACAATCGACCTACTAATTACAAAATGTTGAGCAATCGTGTTAATGTACAGTGATTATAAACAATTTACAAGGTTTAAATAAAATCTTGTGAAAATAATTGTTTGATAAAGTTTCTAAACAAGATAAAATATGGGGAGTGCTCTTTTTAATGTTTAAATATATTAAACTAGTGAATACCAAGTAAATACGATTGCAACGATGAGACAAAAATAGTCAAATCTAATTAATGCAGTCATCATTTCATTCATATATAAACAATTTAAAAGAAAACGATAAATCTACTAACATTTAATTGATCAGCCATAAAAATCTAAGTTTATCTCCCTGTGTTATATGTGCTCCTATTTGTCTTGTATTAAGAGGAAACCTATGACAAAGACAATCAAAAAACTTCTTGAAGAAATTCAAAAAAGTATTTCATGTTTTTGGAACGAATTTATAACAACAGAAAGATAATTAATTAAATACCATGTGACCTTAAGATAACCAATAGTTGAGGATGAAATAAATCTCAATCTTGAGTAGTGATGTTATCAATCATTTAACATCAAAAGAAAACTCATAAATAACTAAATGATTGATCGACCAAAGGTACAAACTAGACCATCAGATTATGGACAATGTTTAAATAATCAACGATATGAAACATTAAGTGAAGACAAGACTAAAGATAAATCAACACTAATAACATCTCAGAACATAGAAATAATAGGAGAATACAATGAAACAAGCATTTCACTGTTTACATAGGTCTGAAGCCAATAGCAAACTATTTTTCCCATATCACTTCCAAAATTATATGTCCATTCTGTAATCCAGAAAAATCTCCCTATACACTAAGAAACTACATATATTTAAACATGTCTTGGATAAATTACCTTTTATCATACATGATAGAGGATGATCCCTGAAAAATAAGTATGTTTTGCAAAAATAGAATAACAACAGGAATACTCCTGTAGGAATTCTTACATCAAAATATAATTACATTAATGACATTGTTTTTTCTTCAAAAATGGGAAATTACTTAAGCTAATTGAACCTCTTATCCCATGATTCCTTGTCCTTAAACATAGCATCATAAGTTGTTTCTTACCTGAAAAGATAAAACAAAATCAAAGTTTATATAATAATAGAAATAAATAATTTTAAATAGACTGGCTACAGAATCTTTCGATTCTGTAGCTAGTCTCAAAATAAAAAACAAAATCAAAAGTGAATCTATTTATTGTTTTTTTTAAACAAAATCAAATCACAAAAATCAAACAAATATTTACCATTTCAAAGATTTGATAAAGAAGCATCTGATAAATCCAAATTTATGATGGTGTTGAAAATCGTTGAGTTTTTGATAATTACATTACCAGCCCATTTAATACTCTTGTTTGCCTTGTGAGCGTTCGATTGAATGCATGCCCTCAATTCGTCATTCTCCCTCTCGAGCTATGATTTTCTTGCTATCATCTGGTTTAACTATGCTTGGAGATAGGGGATATCCCTGTAGTATCTCTCAAAGCAATCAAGACAGTTTTCACAGTGAAATGGTTCTATGGTAGGTAGAGGTTGAGTCTGTTTTGCAGAGGGCATTTTCGTATGTCCTGTAATTTTCTTCATATCGTGTTGTATACCAGAGAAGCCTTCTCGATTATTTAGGAATGATGGGAGATTAGAAACGAAATCATATTGTATTGTATCAGTATCAATTTTGTTTCCCAGAAACTGATCATCTACATCCTCTTGGGCAATAAACTTATCGATATCATCTTCATCAAAATGATCATCGATCTCAATTACTAGGGTCGATTCTTCATTACCACGTTGTTGGTTTCTCAATTTTCTAGATAGGAGTTAGACTGTCCTCTTATTCGTAAAATTCACATCTGGATCACTCTATTTTTTATGCCTTCCCTTTTTCTTGATGCTTGGTTTGCTTAAAACAACCTAAATCGGCTCATGGGGAGGAATAGTAGGAACCTTGTCTTTTAACACATCTAAAACCTCTTCTAATGACTTTCTAGGCACGAAATCGCATTGTGGCTTCTTTCCCGATGTCTTCTAGATAGAAATAGAGGTTTGATTTGTGGACACATGGTCTTCCTGTAAATTGATACATAGTTTTTCGATAATAGGGTTAGATTGAAAGGGACTGGGGTCTTCATTGAGATGGAGAGGTGATTCTATTTCAACTTCAGGTAGGGTAAAATTATTTCTTAACAAGAAATTTCCCCAACTATCCCCAGTCTTAATGAGGTCATGGTGAAACATGCTTGACTGTGGGTTTAATTTTTTCCTATGATAGAACTTATCAATTTTCTGTAAGCTCCTATGCAGATAAAAAGGAACATTCAACTTAAAACCTAGAAACACCATGAGCAAGAGGACATGATACAAGAATACCAGGCCATATCTACCTTCACAGGTAATAAATTTCTTCATCATTAAGAGCAATCCATCCCATCAAGGTTTGAAAAGAGAAATTGGTGTACCTTTTTGGAAACAAAATGATTTCTTGGAGGCCATGAGAAAATGCCAGGGAACACCTTTGATTTTGGTGTTTTTGAACCATCATTCCCCTCTTGGGATAGTCCTGTAGCTTCTGTGATGGAACCCTATGTCACCTCCAGCTGCAGATCCCCAACCTTATCCCTGGTTCCATCAAACGTCTGAGTGAAATCTTGGGCCGCAACAAGGTTAAAACCCTCAAACCATGTGATGAAAACATCCCAGCCATGTGCCACAATGTTGTCTATGACATCATCATGAGAGAGGAGGTCTTGCAAACCATTGGGTTCTATTCTTACCATGGGCACCATGGATACTATGACATAGAAACAGTAAAGGAAATGAGAGGTAGGTTGTGTTCTCCAACACACAAACAATAGGAAGAGGTTTGCATAATCGGGAGGATCCCGATACCTAAGGATTCAACAGGCTTATGCAACAAACATTTGGAGCTTTGAGTGGGTAATAACCAGAGGACACGTAGGACAGTAAACCATTCTGAGAAATGAATACTAAACCCAAAACACCACTTCTTACCTCTTTCAACAATGAATGCTAGTTTGAGTTATGAAGGACAAAGGGTGATGTGGAATGTGAGTGTGTCATTGTCATGTACTAGGGTGACAAGATCATGATACGACTGGTAGGAGTAGGATTCATATTTCGAATTCAACCCAAGGTTCTGCTAGTTGTGCAGTCAAGCATATGTCAAATGTAAAAACCATATAATCAAAAAATAAAAATGACTAAGTCATATCTCCCAAAGTGGATAAATCAAGTGTTATGGTAATGGATCAACAAATGAAAGATATAGGCTTACAAAATTTTAGGTGTTAGAAAAGTAATATATATGCCCTTTAGTTACAATCCCATTTACAAAAGTAACAAAATAAATCACAAACTGTATGAGGATTACTCAAGCCAAAATTTGTTCTAATTTCATGCTTCGAGTCATGATATTACACAAAGAAAACGATAGATTAAAACGATGAATTCTTACACACATCTAGGCCAATGAATCTTCTCAAAACCAAAAGGAGGAAAAAGTTTGTAAGGAGCAGGAGGCAGCTACAAAAACATTTATCCCTTGGCAACGACATTTTATCATGATAAAAATTGACAAGAATTATTGGATGCCAACACACCTACATGAGTTTTTGGGCCATTATATCTTGTGTCCATGTTCTTCTCACTAGAAACACGCATGCATGAATAAATTGCACCACTAGGGTGTAAGGATATCAATATCTAGATGCAAATTGCATCATTGTAATGAGTGCATGCATGGTAAATTTAATTGGTTTTGGTTTGAGCAACATGCTACTCTATGATCTAGCAGAAGATGATGGCCTAGCTCAATGTGCGTGCACTAAAGGACCAAAAACAAGTGTATCAATAGGTATATGGATGTTAAGAGTATTATTGTGTACATAGCCCATAATTAGAACACATGATGAAAATCCCTTGTGGGTGTGGGCTCCCACAAAGTACACATTGTCACTAGTTACTTGGCTCGTATCATATCCAACCACTCTTATTTTTAACACATCACATAACAATAAACTTGTGTCAATATGTAATAAATCGTCTCATTAAAATGTCATGTTCCATTATAGAATAAAAATAACTCAATTATTTAACATTACATATTATATTCGAAATATTATCTAGCATTACAAATTCATTCATTAAATGTTCCATATTTCATTTGAAATAACACAATTACCCATCATTATATATTCCAATTGAAATCACAAAATCATTATCTTTTAAATAATATATAACATATAGAATTTTAAATAACACATATAAATTATATGTATAATTTAATTTATTTAACATTGTTTTTTTTTGATATATATATATATATATATATATATATATATATATATAACCAAACATCACAGTTATAAAGTCTTATATCACTCAATATCTTAACAAATTATAAAATCTACCATAAATATTAATCTAAAAAAAATAATGGACACTTTCATATAATCCACCCCACTTTGAGAAAGTGTATTCTAAATATATATATTTAGATGAAAATATAAAGATAGATGTAAAATCATAATCATACCGTTGAATCTTAAGTCTATCTTTGAAATAGTAAGTATCCTAAGATTTTCAAAAGGCGGGTTGGTTTCTACCCCATTCTCTAAGCTATTAGCTCATTAATACTCGTTAATAATATAGTTTTAAATATTTATTTAAAAGCTTTTAATTAGTGAATATAATTTACATAAATTAAATATTTGGAGTAAACTTTGTTTATTTTTTATATTTATATTTTTTTTAAATTAAATATAAAAATATTATATTAAATAAATAAATTTATATTAAAATATATTTTAAGCCAAATATTTAGTAAAAACACAAAATAAGTATTTGCAAATTTTACATCATTATCTATATAATTGTATGTTCAACTATTAGAAACAATTTAGTAAATTACAAAGTAAGTGTTTGGAAACTCTACAACATTACATATATACATCATATGTTCATCAATTTATTGATACTTAGCAACATCTATCACTTTCTTTCCTTTTAAGGTTAAGCAATTATAAATAATCCCCATAACACTTCACAAAACATCCCAAATTTTATATATCATCTATTTCGTTTATCGTTTATTATTTTCATTTTTCTTTATTTTGTTCTTTTTAATTTCTTCTTCATGATTGTATATAATTTTATTATCAACAACAAAAACATTATTTTTCAATTAAATTCTTCTAATTATATATATTTTACCAATCATTTAAACTTATAATCTATAAAGTCAATACACATGGTATCTAAAACAATTCAAAATATAATCTTCATAAAAACCCACATACATATTTAAAAAAATAAAATCAAAACATAAACTTTATTGAAAAAATCTAACTTAAACTAAAATAAATCGTTCATAAACTAAAAATGATCATGTCAATTAGGTTTAGTTTGGGTTTTTGGGAGGAATGATTGTTATTCTCCCTACCCAAGTTTAATTCTTGCTCTATCACTTTAATCACATTTAGAGTAAACAACATCCCAATTATTTGAGAATTATATCAATGCAATCAACTTTTTACAAGGACACTATTAAGATATATCAATGAAATCAACTCTTTACAAGGACATTATTGAGATAGGTCGCTTACAATAGTATGGTCAGGTCCACAAAAAAGGTTAGTAAAGAGTTATACGAACATGATCAACATCGTGCAAGGAGTCTTTTGAGATAGATCTCTTATAAACTTTTTTATATTACTCTAAGAGGAATATTACTCCATTTGTTTTTAACTCTAGTAGGATTATCACTCCAAGATTAGTATTATTGCACTAACAAATTCCCAAATTCTTGATATTCTAGTAAGAATGTTCTTTCAATTACCTATTCTGCAAAGGTTAGGGTCTGGAGGGTCATAAGTAAAATGAGTAACACGTGTTATAGCTCTATGAGATACTTGAGGATTCCTAACAATAGTACTTCGTTGAATCTTTTAGGGCACCAACTAAGGAGGATAGCTCATACCCCTATTTGTAGTACTCAATTACTTGGTATGCTAGAGTGATCTACATAAGTGTTCTTCTAGCTGTCCTATAGTAGTAGTATGGTCAAGAGGACTACCTAAGGTTAGTTTTAGGTGCTCCTAGAGAGATTTTGATATACCCAAGGGTTTGTGGGAGATCAAATTTGTAGGTATATTCAGTTTGATCTAGTACAACTCGAAGGAGAGGTTACAAGGGTGTCCAACTAGGTGATGCTACTTGTATTCATCACGTGTATTCTTCCCCAATTATAGGTTTACTTGTTTAATGATAGATCTATATGTTAAAGACACCTGAACATGTCTCTATCCTAAAAAAAAAATCTGAAATTGGTGCATGTGATGGTTTAAGAAAGATCTCTAATACCACTTGCAATCTACTTAACTAACATTAACAACAAAACAAACAATATTTTGATATAAATATAAGTGCAAAAAAGAAAATACAAGAGACAATGAGATTAAACCTACATAATATAACAATGAGATTAAACCTATAGAATATAACCCTTGTATTGATACTCTAGAAGAGAGAGCACTGTTCATGGGCCTATTCGATGGGGAAACCTCCTTTGAGAAAAGATCTAATACAATAACAATCCTTCACAAAATATTACATAGTTTTTCAGTTCTATAAATAACTTCTTACAAGAAAATTTGCCACCATCGTGAGTCCATCTTCATTTCCACACCATCGTGAGTCCATATTCATTTATGCCACTCTTCAAAGGACATATTACATTAATTACCTAATTTATAAGTACCACCAAATAGGGAAGTTATGGTAAGACCTTAATAATTTTTCATAAAATCAAATTGTTTCTCTCCTTGATGCTCAATAACTTCTATTTATTTTTTACCAGATATCTATATGTTTCCCTCATAAATTGGATACTATAACTTCCTTTTATTTTGAATTCACTGGTGTTGATAATTGTTGTACTAGTGTTGATAATATTTAAGTCCTTAATGCCCATTTTTGTGAACAATACATGGAATGTGTCTATGTATTCTTGCGCAAACTACCCTTAACCTTTGTGTTCTCTTCACTTGGCATATTGGCTATCATAATTTCCCATAGGAAGGTATTTCTCACTGAGGACATTCATAAAATATAACCTTATATCTTAAGGTATGCAAGGCTTTTATATTCAAACAAGGTATTTTCATTATTATAATCAATGGTAGTATGCTAATAATAACTCCCCCACGGATCACTTGCAATGGGGAAAAGGTAATTTTTTCTCTGCCCTAAAAGTTATTAACTTAAAATTACACTTCTCACATAATATTGAGCCACGTTTATAAGGTGTATGTATCCATATTACCTTCAAATTAAGGGATGTAAAGGTTTAATTGCACCTTGAATAACATTTATCCTTGAATAAAATTGTTCCACATTTCAAAAAACAAAAAAAATATACCAAGTTTCGAAACATTTTTGTATTTTGGATATAATTGGAGAATATTAATTCAAATGGAATGGATTTTTTTCGTAGAGAGAAGATATACAAAAGTTCCATAGAAGGTCCTTGTCTAATTCTTCTTGGATTTATCTGAAAGTGAAAAATAGTGGTTTTTAAAGATCTGGATCCAAGTCATTGACAAAGATCCATATTAACATGAAACTATTGGAGAGAGTAAAAAACGAAGACACAAAAATAAACCATGATGGAACTGAATCAATCCTAAGGGGATTAGAAAGGGGACACTGAAATAGGCCAAAATCCACTATTCCAGGCCACTTTTGGGGGATTTTTGAGATTTTGAGAGTAGGAAAAGTAACCTTAGATCACAAAAATGGAAAATTTTATTTACTGGACATTTTATATAATCATCAATACAAACAACTCTGGTTTATTGAAATTTTTCCATAAGTGCATAGATTGTGAGATAGCCATTTTTGCTAAAAATTCTATGTCTGGAAAAAGAGGTGAAAAAATGACAAAGTTGCAACTTCTAGATTGTTGTAGTTTTTTATTGGTGTATCTGATTGAAAATATTAGAGTTTATATGAATTCCTTGTAATTATTTTTATTTATTTCTAATATAAATTTTCTCTATTTCCTGACATATTTTTTTTTGTAGTTGACAGAAGTTGGCACTTCAAGAAAATCACATGAGTGGAGAAAATGCACAAAAAGGATGAAAATGATCTTTTTAGGAACACAATGTATGAATCTTTACCTTTGGCCTTGTCGGTATGTTGATGTTTTCGATGATTGACTTCTCATGGCCATGTCACTAGTCCAACTTTTTCTAATGCACGCATGTGTAGATGAACATTACAAGGACTAAATAAGCATATGCATTGTATATTTTCCATAATTGTTCTAAATGTCACATACAGGTCAAAGGAGATGGAATACGAAATAGGGTGTCAATGGATACTAAGGAAACATGAGGACCCAACAGTCAAATTGGATGCCTCGTATTTTTTTACTGCAAAAAAGTATAATAGGGAATAAGTGATGATGGGAGGGGAGGGCGTCCAATCTGTATATCATAGAACCTCTAAATCTAGAGGTGCAATCTTGAACCCGCCAGCCCGAGAACCCACGATCGAAAAAGCGGCTAAGTATGGAATGAAGAAACCATTGGTCGGAGTCGTGATATAGAAGCATGAGTATAAATGTGAACCCGTGAGTGCGCCAACCCATGCACCTAGACATATTTAGAAAGATGAATAAACAAAGCAACCATAAAGCAAAAGTAGAGGAAAAAAACAAAGGGGAATTCTGTTAAATATAGAAGAGGGAAAAAAATGGATAATAGTAAGTGGGAAAATTAGAAATGGGGAGGGAAATGTTTGGAAGTAGGAAGTCTCAACATAATCCCATTGTTTCCAAATCATCGTTTTCTAGTCCAATACTATATGCACACACCCATTTTGTGTGTTTGATTTACTAGCACGGTTGGTATACCTTTTCGAAAATTGTACTTCAGCCCCCTCTACTGTGGCATATAAGAATTCATCTTCCTATCCAACTATTTTGTTTCTTTCAATGTAGCAATGTTGAACATACAATGGACATGAAGGTAAGTTAGTATGCAGAAAGACATGTAAAAAAAAGAAATGCATTTCTATTTATTTCAATGTAGCAGCAAAGAGAATACAATTCACATGAGGATAAGTTACTATGTAGAAATATACGTAGTATCTACATATATTAAATTAGGTGCAAAGAAGTAGAATAAGTAGAAAAAATACACAGACAATAAATGAAATACTAAACAATGGAATATAAAATAAGAGTAGAAGCATGCACCTTTGTATCACCTCTTCTACATTTGCTGCAAAGATTCCATCGTCTTCTCCAGTTATTTTGTTTGCTTAAATGTAGCAATGCAGAAAAAAACAATGGACATGAAGGTAAGTTGGTATGCAGGAAGACCTGTAAAAAAATAAACCTACTTCGATTTATTTCAATGTAGCGACACAGAGAATACAAAAGACATGAAGATAAGTTATTATGTAGGAAGATACACAATATCTACATACAATAAATTAGGTGAACATATATACAGACAATAAATGAAATAAAAAGCGACGGAATATGAAATAACAGTACAAGCATGCACCTTTGTATCTCCTCTTCTACATTTGTGGTAAAGACTCCTTCGTCTTCTCCAGTTATTCTGTTTGTTTCAATGTGGGAACACACAAAATACAATGAACATGAATGGAAGTTGGTATGCAGAGGAAAACAAGTAATATGTACATACAGTAAATGCGAGTCAAAGGAATAGAATAAAAGATAGTTAGAAACATGAACCTTTGCTTTTCTTGATCTATGGTTGTAATTATATAGAGTTGTTCCTGCCCAAAATATATTGCAAGCTAGAAAATATTAAGAAATTGCATGGTCATAGCTGAATGATTTTGGTTTTGTGTAAAAAAGTATCCAGATATGCTTTGAGACATGGAAATATAATTTTGTAATATCTTTGATCTACATCTCATATTTCAAGTACAAGACAAATTGTTGCATGGTCAGACCATTCTGTGTATAGGATAAAGAGGTTGTATTGTGATATGGGCACATTTCACCATATATGGTTAATAAGTGTGTTTTGCACATGTTTTATCTTAACAAAAAGACAGTGAACATTGTAATTGCAATTGTAGTTGTCCAATCATTTGTTATGCCACTATTTTGTATCATGTCAACACTGAAGTATCTTAGAATGATAATGGTTTTGTCCAAATGTAAATGGTGTGATGAATTTGAGAACACAATCATTATACTTGCAATGTTTCATGCCAAGCAGCATAGAAACTAAATATTGCAATTTACAATCCACAGAACACCGCTCTTGTTAGCACCATCTCATTATCCTTTTTCTTTACAAGAACATTTTGCAACGGCATGTAGGAATGATTCAGAGCTAGGAAAAACATTGGAGAAAATGTAAGAGCAGGATAGGCAGGAATGGGACATGAGTCGGATCGCGACTTCGTCAGACATGGAAATGATAGAACCGCATCTCCACTTGTGGGTGTAGGACCTAAACAACGCAAAGTGAAAAAAAAATAACTCCAACTGTTGTTGCAGGACCCCAACCTTGAAAAGAAAGAGAAAAAAAAAAGAAAACAACAAGCAACAAACCAGTGAGGAGGCACAGACATGCCCAACTGCAACCGTAGGACCTCAAACTCACAAACTTGAACCAAAGAACAAGAAGAAGTAACCGATGAACCAACAAACAAGAAACAACCACTGAACCAATAAACAACATATGTATCTCCAACGATTACCAAATTGCATCCCAGGCACAGAAGGAACTTGAAACATATGACGAGCATGCTAATAGAAATAATCAAACATTCTTATTTGCAAACTGAAAACAATAAACAACAAAGAATAAATAGAAATGAAATTATGGCATAACATGTAAGGTTTTTTTTATTATATAAAAAATAATGTTTTTACTTCTATAGTTTCAACGATACAGATGATGGGAAAATTTATAGTCAAAGAAAATAATTTATAGTCAAAGGCAATATTAATATGAAGTCAACTAATTATCTATCTCTATAGTCCCTCATCTAAAAAACAAATTAGCTTGTATAAGAAAATTGAATAAAATTAGCTTCTACAAGAAAATTGAGCACAATAAAATCTCCAATATATTCCCCAATAAAACTATGACATATAAGGTTTTTTTTATTATATAAAAAATAATATTTTTACTTTTATAATTCCAACAATACAAATGATGCCAAAATTTATAATCAAAGGAAATAATTTATAATAAAAAAAATATTAATATGAATTCAACTAATTATCTATCCCTGTAGTCTCTCATCTAAAAAGCAAATTAACTTGTAAAAAAGAATTGACTAAAATTAACTTCTAAAAAAATTAAGAATAATTTTAAAAAAATAACAAAAAAAAACATAATTTGTGTCGCGCCAGATTCGATTATACGAGCCCGGGCTACCCACATCGTCGATCCGTTGGAAACGGGCCCGCATCCTGTAGGTTCCTCAAACTATTAAAGCAACGACCGCCTCGCACAGTTCTCTTCATCGGAACTCTCAACTTTTTCTGTCATTTCTGGAATCATATAGGCCAGCGGCATGTGCTTTCCCCATACCAGCACCATTTCAAAGAAAATTCCCGTCCGTACAATTCCATACAGGAGAATTTGAGGATTCAGCCATGAGCTCGGAAGTTCCTTCTGATCCCCCCGATGAGAAACCTTATGACAAGCCCAGTGATTCAGCCATGAGCTCCGAAGCTGCTTTTGATCTTGGAGTTGGAATCATGATGTGGGCCATAATTATTCTTTTTTTTGCGGGTCTGTTCGTCCCCAGACGGATTTGGAGAGACCCTGTTGGATTTTTCAGAC
>JZKD02S2068687.1:21517-42065 GCA_000966675.3 Picea glauca | reverse complement strand
TTATGCCTAAATCATTCAATTGCTCAAAAGACAAAACGTTGCTGCATCAATGATACAATAACAAAGAGTGACGTCAGCATTTAGGGTTAGTAGGGTTAGCTAGAGCTAGTTAGTGTAGTTAGGGTTTAATATTTCAAAGGGTTTTGAGAGTTGTTTTGATCAATTTCACTTCAACGCTGGAGGTCTTAGGATCAGTGCCTTCTAGGGTAAAATGGAGTCAAATTAAAGGAGGACGACCAAGGACTGGAGGGAGGAGCTCTGAAGTGTTGCTATGGCAGGGGCTCAGAGAGAAAACCCTAGGAGAGAGAGGCTCACTATGGTGTTGCTATGGCAAGGCCTCGTGCTCTCTCCTCCTTCCTTAGATGGAAAAAATGGCTAGCATGAAAGATAAAGTCAAGACAAGAGAGTCAAATGAGGGAGAGTGTTGCTACAACAAGGCTCTATCAACAAACCCTAGAAGAAAATGACCCTAAGTGTAGATAACCTAGGCTTGGGACATCTTATCCTTCTTGAGCTCAAACAGGTACGGCTATCAAAGAGAGAAGAGGAGAAAGGAGTGTAGCTATGTCTAGGCTCTCTTTTTCCTCTTCAATGGCTGAAAATCTCTCTATTAGGGGACATGAGACAAGGACCTACGTGTGTGCTTGTCACCTAAAGTTTTTGTTCAACAATAATCACAAATACATGCAAGAAATTAAACTACAACCATTCATTCAAGAATATTTGTAGAAAAATACTTACAATTCACCAAGAAATAAATGTGCAAACCCTAGTTGTAACGCCTTCCTTCAAGAGAGAAACCAAAATATGCCAAAATAGCCTTCCTTCAACAAGTGCGCATCACCAAATTATCCAATAACCCAAGATAGGACACCAATTTCAGACCTCACTAATAAGTGAGTAATTTGTGATGAAAAAATGAGAGTGAAAATCTCTCATTTATACAAAACCTTGACCTAATTTTACATTTTAGGTCAGGTAAAAGGCCGACAAGGCCAAATTATCAAAATCATACTGTTTTATAATAAATTGTCAAATAAAAACCCTAAATAAGCAGAAAAGAGAGTAAAATCCCCTCTAAGGTAGGCCCTAGCCCTTTCTAGGAAAAATGAAACATCCTGGAGAAAAACGTTAGCCCTCCAGGGGCTCTCCAACATGCCACACGTGCCACTGCTGCCCAGTCTGCCTCCAAAGACGTCCAATAGGCTGGATGACGTCATGGTCATCAAAGGTGATGTCCCAAGCCTTCCAAGGTCAACGTCTTAGTGAAAAGGGCTCATCCCCCAAGACTAAGCTATGTCGGGGTGCCTCTGGTGGAACGCCCTCTTCTTCTTTGGTGCAAAGACTCTGATCAACCTCTGTCCTATCTCTGCCCCCTGATGGGGTCTCAACATCCATCTGGTGGGCTCTTCAGCCCCATGGAGGTCCTAACTGATCATCTCCCCATGTGTACCGGTCCAAATGGTACCTGTCCGTCGGGTATGGTCTTGCACATCAAAGGCTACGCCCTACATGGGCTCATCAGTCACAGTGATCATGGAAATGTCAATCACATTTCATCATTAATATTATTAAACACATGCATAAAATCCCTAAAACATCAATCAATAGCTCAAAGACGTTACACAAGCCTGCAATACAAGTCTGGGGAAAAGGACAAGGCTTCCTATTGGGCTAGTGTCCACAGAAAAAGGCAAGTTCCCCGAAAGACCTCTTCCAAGCCATGTAAGTGGGTGGTGTGGTTTGGGGATGTCCAAGCATGTGGGTGAAATGATGGCCAAGGGTGTAATGATCTCAAGCCAAATTTTTCGCTTGGAATCACTAAATACCACTGATTTGTTGATGTGCAGGTGTTTATTGAGTTATTAAGTGCATTCATACAAGATTTATCCAACACATGAGATCATAATACATTCAAGATATAGAAGCACAAGCAAAGATATGACCTTTTATTATGAGCAATATGAAATCGATACAATAGATAGCTGATCTGGCACAGTCCTCAGATGGTCATACAAACAATAGCTATGAGCTGCTACAAAATGCTCTACCGATACAAAATAACCTCCAAAGGCTGGATGAGAGATCAATACATGCAGATCTGAATGCCAAACCTTCCAGTTGAATAATGCCACGCTCCAAGAGAGGTTTGGAACCCTCCACAATTCGGCCTTGATGGAAGAAGTATCCAAATAAGCTCAAACCCGGACAGATGATAGATTGGGAAGGTAGGATCTCCCTCCTAAAGTCTCAAGCCCAACGTCCCATGCCAACCTCTCCAAATGTTGAATCCCCTCAGAGAGTTTCGCCCTCCTATATAGCTGAAACCCTAGGCAACTCGTCCTCAAAGAAAGAGACCTCCAAATGATGTGAAACTCTCCAAGAATGTAGATCGAGCTATAAGAACCTTGTGGGAGAAGTTTCAGATCCAGATCTTAAGTAGATCTCTCTAGATTTGAGAAATACAGAATAATGGGACGTCCTCCTAGCCTCCAAATCGTCCCAGATTGTAGCTGAATATTGAGTGATGATAACTCTTCGAAGAAGCCCTCAAGATGATGATGGAGCACCTAGAAGTAAAACTTGAGTGATAGAATGCCCAACGCTCCTCCTGATTGGCTAGATCGAACCCTTCTCAATGGTATGGTGTGCCCTTGCTGGAAACTCCAAAACAGTATGGCCTTGCTATTTCTGAAGCGCTAGAAGGAGATATGCTGAGAATAGAATGGTGTGGAGGAATCTTTCATCCCCAAGACCAAGCTGTGGAACAAGGTGAGTGGATATTTCACCACTGAGTTGCTCACAAGGGTTTGTACAGCAAAACCCCCAAACTGAATTCTCAAGAGCAATAACAAGCAATATATCAAATCCAGAATGAATAATGGGTGCGCCCCAGCCTCTTACTTATACTTTTTCCTTCTAATTCTCTATTGAGTTAGGTTAACTCCCAGAGTTAACTTCTATTCTTTTGTTGAGTTATCTTTTACTCCTTTTATCCCTTTTCTTTCTCAAGTCAACTTAAAAATATAACTTTAGCCTAGTTGACCTTCCCCCCTTAGTGTGAGACTATGACCTAGTGGGGGTGCCCAAGCCACTGAGTCTCCTCATCACCTCTCTAAGAGGTGGGGGACATTACAAAGGGTGCAAAGATGTTACCTGTGGGTGCCTTTGTAGAAGGCGAGTTGTCCCTGTCATGGATGCATTTTGCCAAGCCCATTCTTGCCTTTATTCTTTTTATTCTTTTTTGTTCAAAAGATAATCAGGGGACACTGTCTTGGCATGGTGACTAGAGCTGACAGCGTTACCCACAAGTACTTTCGCAGAGATGAGAAGGCTGGCTTGTGATGAGACCCCCTTTCCCTTGTCCATGCAACCAAGAGTCACTGCCCTGGCATGGTAACCAGTTGGTGTAAATGTCATACTTCTAGGTACCCATGGACCTAATAGGCTGGCTCGTGATGAGACCCCCTATCCTCTGATTAGGTCTTGTTTTATTATTTTTTCGGGTCCCTCTTGTTTCTTGCTGAGAAGCTTTTTATTGCTTTCTCGGGGATCCTAGTGCGAAGCATCTCGAGGTTCATTTTTTAGGCTTTTATCTTTTACCATCTTGCTTTTACCTTCTAGGCCTTTAGCCCCTTCTTCCCATGAGGTAAGGTACAGTCCTGAAATAGGTCAACCCAATGCCTGGACAAGGGCAATGGGATAGGTGAGCGAGAAACAAGATGTAAGAGTGGTGCTATGAAGGGAGTGGACGATGGCTTTTCAGAAATCCCCCCAGTGGCAAACGAAAACCTACAGAAACAGGCTCGCTAGGGCACCCTGTCAATCCCCCCAAACATGGTCAAGTGAGCAAATGTAAGATCCAAGCAGTGGTTAGAGATAAGAGGAATCAAATGCATATATTTAAAGGTTTCAATGATAAAAAGTGACACATACCATGATACCTGTGTTAGCGATATTTCTTGTCATGGGCTCGAGAAGCATTTGGGTCTGCAGGTTGCACGAATTGATCAAGCGCAGCATAGGAAAATCCTTGTTTTTCCAAGTAGCAGGTCAAGCGAGCGGGCAAAATGTCGTCGGCAGCATCCAAAGTCTATTTTGCGAAGCAAATCAACGGTCGGTGGGTAATTGCAGTCAGCCGGGTCACGCCAAATATCGCGCAGATGTTGTTAAAAGAGGTGAACAGTGTCAGTTGTCGGATCGGCAGAAGAGCAGACCTGGACTGTTCGTTCGGGATCGTGCATCGGAGTCTCGTAAGAAAATACCCAAGTAATTGGCCGCGAGGATCGTGAGTTCGCGAGGTTGCGAGATTTCGACCGTTGGAGAACAGGTGGCCACAACAAAGCGGCGAAGTGGAATATAGGTGGCAGAAGCCCTCGGGATCTCGCTGCGAGAAGTCCCGAGGTATTGGCATTAGGATTCGCGAGTTGTGAAGTGTCGAGGTTCATGTGAACGTGTGGCAGAGCATAAGGTGGGACCACGGGGTCGACGAGTGGACACGCGTTCGCTGGGGATAAGCTGGCTTGATTAAGTTAGCATTCCGTTGAATTCTCGCATCTTGGGGACTCGCGAAATAGAAGGGTGAAAACTCGACGGTTCAACCGGCGAGGTTGCGAGGTCGCGAGGACCCGGGCTCATAGTATTGCAGAGAATATCACAGCCGTCCATCTGAAGCGGACACCTGTTGCGCGATTGGGGCTCCTCGCCTTTTTCGCCCATCGTAACTTTGAAGCAGAAGGACTAGCTCCTCCCCGCCACGAGTCGCGAAGTGCCGAAGGCACCCAGATCCTGGGCCCACTGCATTGTCAGGTGAAGTTGGGACTGTCAGATCCAGAGGACGCGTGGTGCCAGATTAAAGCCGTCTCGGCGTTTCGCTCAGCGCGATTTCAAGAAGCAAGGATTAACTCCTTCTGTTCGCGAACGCCGAAAGCGCTGTGGGGATAAGCATGCGGTCACAGCCCATGGTCACTTGTGAAGGAAAAAGATGTTCAGGAAGAGCTGAAGACGCCATGCATGATTCACAAAAGGAATTGCCGCAACCTCCAAGTGCCATTTGATCTGACCTCGGTCCTGTTTCCCGTCTGAAGTAAATGGTGACAACAGCGGGTGGTTGAAGCCTCGTTCCATTCATTAAGTGAGGGGATGGAGAGTCTGGCAAGCCGTCTGCTCAAAGAAGTCCTGTGCATCGAATTGCTCAAAGGCGCCCTGCTAAAGTCTTCAACTCAACAGAGAAGTCTACGCATGCTAGCTCAGCACTTAATGGCTCAACTACCCTCCTCGCAGGAGCCATGCGCAATTAAGATGGCGCTTAAAAGAAGCTATCAGTACGAGTTTGACTGAAGTGAAGTGACACCAAGCCTTGGGTGACTGGGCAAGCCTCTGTGAGGCGATTTTTCCTGAGTATATAGGCTCAGTTGTTGTATTTTTGTAATCTATCGATGGTTGAGCTGAGTTCCCGGTTGTAATGTTTTAATGAAGCACTGATAATCTGGTTATGTATGGACTTTTGAGACTTCTTGCCTTATGAATGCCAGTTTCTTTTACATCTTTGTTACACTGTGTTAGAGCAGCTCGGAATTGGAGGATCCAGTCGAGTTGTAGTTGTTATAGGATGATGTATGTTGGATCACTGTAATAGTTACACCGTCTCTAATCAGTTCTTGTGATTTTCCCCAGCGCTGAGTGACTTGGAATTGGCGGATCCAGTCAAGTCCCCTTTCAGTTTCTTGAGACCCTGAACCAAGAGGATCTTGCATTCAGAGTCTTTCTTCTGCAAACTGCTGTAAGCCTATTGCCCAAAGCCGTTTGTTCATCCTTCTTATCAAGTCTTCCACCTATTCACCTTTAATCAACCCACTGGCTGAAGTTAGGATTCCAGACCTCTTTTGTTTTTTACATACCAGACCCAGTCCCTGAATTAGAATGATATCTCCTCGAGTCTTTATCTCCATTTGATCATCCCTTTATAAACAAATCGTGACATTAAACTGATGGGTGTCGGGATCTGCTCCTGCAAGCAATCCAGGAGTGACTTCCGACGCTAACAACCTGGACCAATTACCTCATGGAGCAAGAACCTCTTCTGATACAGGACCAATCCGATGGTGATGGATGCTGCTTCTTCTGTCAAGACAAAAATGATGGGAGAAAAAGATGGGCCCTCGAGGGCCATGCTCAGGTCAATCCTACTCTCGGTACTCCATGTCTAGGACCTGTGGGCCTCGAGACATGATCTCCTAGTTATCCCTAAAAAGTGGGGATAACATCTGGCTCAAACTCGGGGACATTTGCTCACCGTAGAGCGCATGAGAACCTCAACATCTCTGGCATAGCCTGTAGACCTGCTCAATCTCGATAGAAGTATCAATAAAAAAATTGGGGTGGTAATGCCACCCCAGCATACATACTAAAATAAACCAATCAATAAAGGTGAAGCAAACTACTTACCTGTACTTACTTGTTTGCTGGATGTTGGTGTAGTCAAACAACCAATGAAGCCAATCCAACAATGTCCTACAATACCTGCCTTTGTGCTTCATCATAAACCAAAACAGTGATAAATCGAGCACAAAAATGACATGGGTTGGAACATATATCATATCATCGAAAATCATAAAGTCTAACTCATGGAGGCGGGTGGGAGGGATAAAATCTTGCCAAGTCCATATTTGAGGAAAGCACTCAATCCACCTCCGGAAGGGGTCATGAAAAGTCCAAGGTTCAGAACACTGACTCTAAGGGTTGGTAAACTATCTACCTAGGACGTCTTCGCACTCTGGAGCTCCAGAAGGAATCGACAAAGATCTAGCAGAGGACTGGAAAACTCTGAAGGGAAAGTTGAAACACTGAGAAGATAGACTTGAACTCATAGTTTTCAACCAACCCTCGTATTCTAGGGTTTGCCTCAGAGGAAACTCAATGTAAAAGACATACTTCCCAATTATACCTTTAATGAAACAACGAGGTAATGCAATAAGAGGTGGCTGGGGAGAAAGGTCATGAGAATCCTTCTTCAGGCAAACAATATTCTTACCCCCATCAAAACCTGAGCACAATGGTGGTTGATAGTCGTTTTCACAAGGTAAATCTAAGTGCTTGGAGGGGTAATCATCAAAGACCTCAAGGTAATACCAAAAATCATTAGGCAAATATGGTACTTGGTCAACCTTGGGTGTTTGGGGAGCATTGATAAAAATCTCATCTCCTGGTTGCCGCTAGTCAAGAGTCTGCTGTGATAATTGCAAGGGAAACACTTGGAGATGACTCTCTATGTCGTAGATGGGATCTATATCATAATTGATTTCATCCCACCCATGTCTCCCAACATGTATGAACTCATCAATGTTATCATCTATGTCATTATCGATATCACAACCTACAGGGTTTGAAGCATTCTTTCTCATCTCCTCCTCATCTTCCTTATCACAAAGTATAGCATTATCAAAAACTAGGAGAGGAGGGAAACTTACTTTTTCTTCTTGTGTAGGAGTTTTGAAGACTTGGATGTCTTCAACATGTGTCATGGTTTCATCCTCACGAACTACCCCTTCATCTTTAGTTGTGCAGCATGGAAGGTTTGATTCTTTCGGGGATTCCATTTCTCCTTCATTTCTTGAATCATGGGACAAGGTGTCATCGGAATCCTGAAGTGGAAAGCAACTAACCTTATCTTCGCTTTGCTGTGCAGGAGAAACAGGTTCTTGGATGACCTCATCAGAGGGAGGAGCACAGGTTGGTACTTCATCATCTTGCTTAGGTTTTTGCTCCTTAATCACGTCCTCATTCTGTTGGTTAAAAATTTGTTCCCTTCTTTCTTGGGGATCATCAGTAAAAGTTTCAAAGGAAACTTGTTTTATCAGGCTGAGAGTGTCCACGGTACGGTCATTGGTTCTGGACATGGAGAGATTTTTCTCGAATCAATTGGCCATGTTGTGAGCTTCTGCAAGTGTTTTTGAACCCTTTTTATCTAGGAGAAAGCTTAAATGCCCCAGAAGGGTATAGAGATAGATGAGATAGTTTCCTTTAGGACGATAGCTTTCAGGAATGTGGTACAACAACTTCTGAAATCTAACCCCAAAATCTCTGATGGTCTCATCCTTTGTCTGTTTTATGCATTCAAGAACTCTCATCAATGATTGGATATCTTCCATTTTCAGAGCCCACGTTGCAAGAAAGATTTCTTCAAATTGGTCCATAGACGTGATGTTGAAAGTTGGAATATTATCATACCATCTTCTAGCCTCTCCATGTAGAGTGGTAGAGAAGAGTTTCATTACCAAGTCTTCAGCGTCATCATAGACAGGGCGGTACTGAAAGAAAGTCCAGAATTCGCTCATGTAATAATCAGGATTTTCTCCATCGATCCCAGCGAATCTAGGGAGCCATTTTTTATACCAAGGGGGCATTTGTCTAGGGTATCTTGGGATTTTACTCATATCTAAAGGCTTGTAGTTCCCGGGATCCCATTGTGAATTCATTGTTGGCTTCGTCATTAGTGGAGTCGCCAAATAATTTTCTTGAAACTATCAAAAATAAGGGAAAACACCCTATAGTGGAGTCGCTAGGTAAGCTTGTAAGAAAAGGCTCTGAGGCAAGGCTTACCGAAAATATTTGTCGTTTGAGGAGAATTGACTCAGTGTTCCCCGACAACGACACCAAAATGTTATCGCACAGTTTGTAGCTGGGAAAAAAGGCTATAAGATTGAAGGCCAAACTAGTGTAATAGGAACCTATCCCACCCAATGTCACCATGATGGGGAGGTTCTTTCTTTTTAGGGAGGTTAGGCCCTGGGGAGACGTCCTCGGTGACTTGGGGCTTTGAAAGGGAAAAGTTTAATAGGATGAATATAAGTTTCCCCTCTTTCATAGATCACCACCAAGCAGATAGTCCAGCTTTATAGCCAATAAAGATAACTGGAAGCAATAACCAAGTAGAAACCCTGCCCGAGAACAAAGCAACAATAAACTGATATATGAGAGCTTGGTTAGTACTTCATATATATCAACAACTAGCTGATATCCTATATAACCAATTTGAAAATAAATATTGACGGAGTCAATGTTTATCAATAACAATAAAGATCATGTCACTTCATCAATAATTATTAAAATGATGAGGCATTCAATGTAATAAACCAACACTTCAATTAACTTATGCCTAAATCATTAAATTGCTCAAAAGACAAAACATTGCTGCATCAATGATACAATAGCAAAGAGTGACGTCAGCATTTAGGGTTAGTAGGGTTAGCTAGAGCTAGGGTTAGTGTATTTAGGGTTTAATATTTCAAAGGGTTTTGAGAGTTGTTTTGATCAATTTCACTTCAACGCTGGAGGTCTTAGGATCAGTGCCTTTTAGGATAAAATGGAGTCAAATTAAAGGAGGACGCAAGGGTTGAAGGAGGACGGCCAAGGACTGGAGGGAGGAGCTCTGAAGTGTTGCTATGGCAGGGCCTCAGAGACAAAACCCTAGGGGAGAGAGGCTCACTCTGGTGTTGCTATGGCAAGGCCTCGTGCTCTCTCCTCCTTCCTTAGATGGTAAAAATGGCTAGCATGAAAGATAAAGTCAAGACAAGAGAGTCAAATGAGGGAGAGTGTTGCTACAGTAGGGCTCTATCATCAAACCCTAGAAAAAAACGACCCTAAGTGTAGATAACCTAGGCCTGGGATGTCTTCTCATTCTTGAGCTCAAACAGGTACAACTAGCAAAGAGAGAAGAGTAGAAAGGAGTGTAGCTATGGCTAGGATCTCTTTTTCCTCTTCAATGGATGAAAATCTCTCTATTAGGGGACATGAGACAACGACCTACTTGTGTGCTTGTCACCTAAAGTTTTTGTTCAACAATAATCACAAATACATGCAAGAAATTAAACTACAACCATTCATTCAAGAACTTTTGTAGAAAAATACTTACAATTCACCAAGAAATAAATGTGCAAACCCTAGTTGTAATGCCTTCCTTCAAGAGAGAAACCAAAATATGCCAAAATAGCCTTCCTTCAACAAGTGCGCATCACCAAATTATCCAATAACCCAAGATAGGGCACCAATTTCAGACCTCACTAATAAGTGAGTAATTTGTGATGAAAAAATGAGAGTGAAAATCTCTCATTTATACAAAACCTTGACCTAATTTTACATTTTAGGTCAGATAAAAGGCCGACAAGGCCAAATTATCAAAATCATACTGTTTTACAATAAATTGTCAAATAAAAACCCTAAATAAGCAGAAAAGAGAGTAAAAGCCCCTCTAAGGGAGGCGCTAGTCCTTTCTAGGGCAAATGAAACATCCTGGAGAAAAATGTTAGCCCTCCAGGGGCTTCTCCAACATGCCACACGTGCCACTGCTGCCCAGTCTGCCTCCAAAGATGTCCAATAGGCTAAATGACGTCATGGTCGTCAAAGGTGACGTCCCAGGCCTTCCAAGGCCAACCTCTCAGTGAAAAGGGCTCATCCCCCTAGGCTAAGCTATGCCGAGGTGCCTCTGGTGGAACGCCCTCTTCTTCTCTGGTGCAAAGACTCTGATCAACCTCTGTACTGTCTCTACCCCTTGATGGGGTCTCAGCATCCATCTGGTGGGCTCTTCAGCCCCATGGAGGTCTGAACTGATCATCTCCCCATGTGTACCGGTCCAAATGGTACCTGTTCGTCGGGTATGGTCCTGCATATCAAAGGCTACGCCCTCCATGGGATCATCAGTCACAGGGATCATGGCAATGTCAATCACATTTCATCATTAATATTGTTAAACACATGCATAAAATCCCTAATACATCAATCAATAGCTCAAAGACATTACACAAGTTTGCAATACAAGTCTGGGAAAAAGGACAAGGCTTCCTATTGGGCTAGTGTCCACAGAAAAAGGCAAGTTCCCAGAAAGACCTCTTCCAAGCCATGTAAGTGGGTGGTGTGGTCAGGGTATGTCCAAGCATGTGGGTGCAATGATGGCCAAGGGTGCAAAGATGTTACCTGTGGGTGCCTTTGTAGAAGGCGAGTTGTCCCTGTCATGGATGCATTTTTTCCAAGCCCATTCTTGCCTTTATTCTTTTTATTCTTTTTTGTTCAAAAGCTCATCAGGGGACACTGCCTTGGCATGGTGACCAGAGCTGACAGCGTTACCCACAAGTACTTTTGCAAAGATGAGAAGGTTGGCTCGTGATGAGACCCCCTTTGCCTTGTCCATGCAACCAATAGTCACTACCCTGGTGTGGTAACCATCTGGTGGCAATGTCATACTGCTAGGTACCCATGGACCTAATAGGCTGGCTCGTGATGAGACCCCCTATCCTCTGATTAGGTCTTGTTTTATTATTTTTTCGAGTCCCTCTTGTTTCTTGCTGAGAAGCTTTTTATTTATTTCTCGGGGATCCCTAGTCGAAGCATCTCGAGGTTCATTTTTTAGGCTTTTATCTTTTACCAGCTTGCTTTTATCTTCTAGGCCTTTAGCCCCTTCTTCCCACAAGGCAAGGTGCAGTCCTGAAACAGTTCCACCCAATGCCTGGACAAGGGGAATGGGATAGGTGAGTAGGAAACAAGATGTAAGAGTGGTGCTATGAAGGCAGTGGACGATGGATTTTTAGAAATCGCCCCAGTGGCAAACCAAAACCTACAGACACAGGCTTGCTAGGGCACCCTGTCAATCCCCCCAAACATGGTCAAGTGAGCAAATGTAAAATCCAAGCAGTTGTTAGAGATAAGAGGAATCATATGCATATATTTAAAGGTTTCAATGATAAAAAGTGACACATACCATGATACCTGGACCAATTACCTCATGGAGCAAGAACCTCTTCTGATACAGGACCAATCCGATGGTGATGGATGTTGCTGCTGCTGTCAAGACAAAAATGATGGGAGAAAAAGATGGGCCCTCGAGGGCCATGCTCAGGTCAATCCTGCTCTCGGTACTCCATGTCTAGGACCTGTGGGCCTTGAGACATGATCTCCTAGTTATCCCTAAAAAGTGGGGATAATAGTCACGTCCAACCCCCCTAGATGATGGCACGTCCTGCTGGATGGATGAGAAGGCCAAAGTTTCGGCCCAGCTAAAGGAGACCTCCAAATGATGCCAAACCTCACCAAAAGACAGATCGGGACAAGGGAAATCCCTCCCTGAAGTATGAAGTCCAAATGCCAAGTCTTCCCCCTCCAAACTGCCAAAACCCTAATCAAGACTGTGCCCTCCTAAAGACTGTCAAGCTCAATAATTCGGCCCTGATGTAATAAGTCTCCAAATGCACTGAAACTCTCCAGAAAGGTAGATCGGGCTACCATAAGCCACTAGGAGAAGTCTCAGGATCAGATCTGAAGTGTAGCCCCTCCAGAATGAGCAGAACTAAATCACGGTTGCGCTCTCCTCTCAAGGACGTCCCAAAGCTACAGATAAATATCTAGCCAAAGAAACTTTCCAACAATACTCCAAAACTGATGAACAAGGCCCTGCAAACAATACCTAGATGCTAGAATATCAAAAGACCCTGTCACAAGGCTGGATCGAACTTCTCTTCATGAAATGATGTGCCCCTGCTAGAAAACCCCCAAAGGGTACGGCTTGTTTCCCTCCTGGATCCATGATAGAACCTGTGAAGATGATAGAATGGTGTGGGTGGAGTGTTTTATCGCTGAGACCAAGCTTGGAACAAGGTGAGTGGAATATTTCACCACTGAGTTGTTCTGTAGGTTTTGTAATCTCAAAACCCTCAAAACTGTGTGCTCAAGAGCTCAACAAGCAAATACAATAATATCCAAGATGCATGAGAGGTGCACCTTAGGCTTTCCTTTATACTTCTTTTATGTTTCTCTGTTGAGTCAAGTTAACCCATAGGGTCAACTCCTAATTCAACCTCAAGCAGTCTATTCCTTCATTGAGTTACTCTTTTACCCTTGTTACCTTTTTCCAAGTCAACTTCAAAATATAACATTGAGTTAGTTGACCTTTCCCCATGTTGTGTGAGACTATGGTCTAGTGGGGATGTGTAGACCACTAAGTCTTCCCAGACCTCTTCATCAAGAGGTGGGGGACATTACAGTCTCCCCTGTTATAAATTGCTTGTCCACAATAAATTCCGAACCTGTCTCCCGTACCAGCTGTTCATTCTCCCACATGGCATCCTCAATGGGCAAATCCTTCCATTTGATTATGTATTCTTTGATGCTTCTCCTCCGAAGTTTCTTCTCCTGAACCTCCAATATTTCCTCCGGTACCAGAACCAGTTGCCCCTCTTCATACAGAGGTGGCAGCACCTCCAATGGGGTGATGTGTTGTCCGGTGGCCCTCTTCAGGCAGGACACGTGGAAAACATTGTGTATCTTGCTACCCTATGGGAGCTCCAGCTCATAAGCTATGGCCCCTACCTTCCTACTGATCCTATAGGGCCCAAAGAAATGGGGTTGGAGCTTTTCTGCTCCACTTCTTTTTATAGAAGCCTATCTGTACGGTTGGAGCCTTAGGTAGACTAAGTCACCAACCTCAAAAGTACGCTCTACCCTGTGTTTGTCTACTTGGACCTTCTACTGATTCTGTGCCCTCTGTAAGTGATCCTTCAACTCCCCGAGGATGTCCTGAGTCCTGACTCTACTGTACCCAATCTTGTACCATCGATGCTCTGCTGTCACCAAAAGCAATCTCTACAAAAGAGAGTGGGTCATAACTGTACAATGCCCTAAATGGGGTCATGCCTATGGACATGTGATGGTTGGTGTTGTAATAGTATTCCCCTAAGTGTAGCCACCTAACCCATGCCTTTTGCTGCCTTGCCACATAATTCTTGAGATAGCCTTCCACCCATTTATTGACTATTTCGGTCTGCCCGTCCATCTGAGGATGATAACTAGTGCTAGGGGTCAAGGACGTACCAACCAGCCCGAATAACTCCTGCCAGAATGTACTCATAAATCGGATGTCCCTGTCACTAACAATGGTTTTGGGTAGACCATGTAGTCTGAATATCTCTTTGAAAAATAATTCAGCCACCTGTGTTGCACTGAAGTCTGTAGAAATGGAGAAAAATTCTGCAAATTTCATCAACCTGTCCACCACTATGAAAATACAATCCTTACCTTGCACCCTTGGCAACCCTATGATGAAGTCCATGGAGATACTCTCCCATTTGTGCCCTGGGATGGGTAAGGGTTGCAACAGTCCTGCTGGGTGAGTGTGCTCATCCTTATTCTCCTGACACATAGTACACTCCTTGATGTGATTCATCACATCCTCTTTGAGGCCCTTCCATGAGAACCTCTCCCTTACTTGCCTGTATGTTTTGCCAATCCCTTGGTGCCCTGCCACCGGCAAGTCATGACATACCTGTAATACCTTGGCCTTGAAGGCCGATTCAGGAACCAAAAAGATTCGGCCCTTGTAATAGATGATGTCATCGATGACCCTAAAGTTATCATCCTGTATTTTCCCATCCATCACCTGACAAGCGAACTGATTTTTTGAGTATTCCATCACAAGGAGGTCCTTCCAATCAACTGATACATCTGTCATGGCATAGATTGATGGTCTCATGGATAATGCATCTGCCACCACGTTGTTTTTCCCTTTGACGAATTCAATGTCAAAGTCATAGGCTTTATCTTGCTGACCCACTTCTGCTGCCTTTCATTTAAGTCCTTCTACTCCAAGAAGTACTTAAGGCTATTGTGATCTGATTTCACCACAAATTTAGCACCAACCAAGTATTGCCTGAATTTGGCCAAAGCGTGCATGATGGCCAACATTTCTTTGTCGTAGATGGTGTAAAGTAACTCAGGTCCCCTGAGTTTTCGGCTCTCATAGGCAAGAGGGTGCTTATTCTGCGTCAATACAACCCCAATGCCTTCTCCGGAGGCATCACACTCCAAGGTGAAAGGTTGGCAAAAATCTGGTAAGGCTAAAACTGGGCATGTGCTCATCACTTTTTTCATCTTGTCATATGTATATTGGGATTCCTCACTCCATTTGAAAGCTCCCTTTTTGGTCAAATCAGTCAAAGGTGCACAAAGTTGTGAGAACCCTTTGACGAACTTCTTGTAATAAGTGCAAATGCCTAGAAATCCCCTCAACTCTGTAAGGGTTTTAGGTGTAGGCCACTCCAATATGGCCTGAATCTTCTCCTGATGTACTTGTACTCCTTTAACTCCAATAATGTGTCCCAAGTAGAGGATCTCTATCATTCCAAATTCACATTTGGACTCCTTGGCATACAATGATTTATCCTCCATGATAGTCAAGATCTGGTCCACATGTTGAAGGTGTTCCTCCCACATCTTGTTATAGATAAACAAGTCATCAAAGAATACAAGGAGATGCTTCCTCAATTGTTTGTTGAAGACATGGTTCATACATGACTAGAATGTGGCTGGGCATTGGTTAAACCAAATGGCATCACTAAGAAATCATAGTGGTCGTAGTGACACCTGAAAGCAGTTTTTGGGATGTCCTCCTCCCTCATTTTGATTTGATTGTAACCAGAGCACAAGTCAATCTTAGTGAAATAAACATCCCCATGGAGCTTGTCCAATAGCTCATCAATTTTTGGAATGGGATACCTATTTTTGATTGTCTTCTTGTTTAGTGCCCTGAAGTCGATGCACATGTGCATGGTTCCATCCTTCTTCTTGACCAACACCACTGAAGAGGCAAAAGGGCTGGAACTTGGTCTGATGTGCCCCATGTCCAAGAGTTCTTTGATTGCCTTTTCTATTTCGTCCTTATACTTCTTTGGGTGTCTGTAAGGCGTGGTGATGAATGGTTTTGCTCCTTCCTCCAACTCAATGATATGTTCAAATCCCCTGTCTGGTGGCACACCTAGTGGGATAGGTCCAAACACCTTACTGTGTTTGTCAATGATCTTGTGAATCTCTGGTGTGTAGTGAATCTTCCCTTTTTTGTCCACACGTGCCGAAATCTTGCACTTAGCAGCATACACGATTTCTTCTCTCCTTTGGGCCCTACAGGATCAGCAAAAGGATAGGGGTTGTAGCTTATGAGTTAGAGCTTCCACAGGGTAGCCAAATACACGTCTTCCATGTATCCTGTCTAAAGAAAGCCATCGGCCAACACATCATTCCCATTGAGATACTGCCTCCCATGGACGAAGAAGGGCAACTTGTGTTGATTCTGGAAGAGATACTGGAGGTTCGAGAAAAAAATCTTTGGAAGAGAAGCATTAAGGAGTATTTGATAAGGTGGAAAGACTTACCCATTGAGGATGCCACGTGGGAGAATGAACAGATGGTCTAGGAGACAGGTTTGGAATTGCTTGAGGACAAGCAATTTCAAGCAGGGGAGACTGTAATGTCCCCCACCTCTTGAGGAAGAGGTTTGGAAGACTTAGTGGTCTAGGTGTCCCCACTASGCCATAGTCTCACACTGAGGGGAAAGGTCAACTAAACTAAGGTTATATTCTTAAGTTGACTTGATAAAAAGGTGAAAAAGGAGTTAAAAGATAACTCAACAAAGAAATAGAAGAGATAGAGTTGGAGTTAGGGTTAACTCTAGGAGTTAAGTTAACTCAACAGAAAAATAGAAGAAAAAGTATAAAGAGAAGGCTAGGGCGCACTTCTTGAGCATTATGGATTTTGGTAATTGTTTGTTATTGCTCTTGAGCATACAGTTTGAGGGTTTTGTTGTCACAAACCCTTGTGAGCAACTCAGTGGTGAAAGACCCACTCACCTTGTTCCAAGATTGGTCTCGGGGATGAAATACTCCACCCACACCATTCTACACTCATCACAGATCCACCTATCGATTCAGGAGGCAAGCAGGGCCGTACTATTTAGGAATTTCTAGCATTTGAAGAAGATATCGATCCAGCCAATCAGGAGAGCTTGGGGGTATTCCGGTACTTGGGTTTTACTTGCAGGTTCTCAACTATCATTTTGGAGGTTTTCTTGAAGAGTTATCACCATCAGATCTTTAGCTACAGATTGGGACGGCTTTGAGGCAAGGAGGACGTCCTGTGATTCAGTATTTCTCAGATCTAGGGAGTTCTACCTAGAATTTGGACCTGAGACTTCTCTTACAGGATTTCCACAGCCCGATCTATCATTCTGGAGAGTTTCAGAGGTTTTGGAGGTGTCCTTTATTCAGAATGATTTATTGAGCTATCCAGGGTTTCAGGAGGGCACAGACTGCATTAGGGTTTCAGCCATTGACGAAGGAAGATCGAGTATTTGAGCTTCAAACCTCCGGGAGGGTTTTCCTTGGCCTCGATCTACATCTTGATAAAGTTTGGCACGATTTGAGTACCTCCTTCAGCCAGGCCGAAATATTGGCCCCTTTCAGCTAGCAGGATGTACCAGCAGTCAAGAAGGGTTGAGCGTTCACCTATTGTTGGCACTTTAGGTCTTCAGATTATATTCATCCTTTGGAGGCATATTTTGTATTAGCAGGAGCATTTTGTAGTAGCTCATATCTATTATCTATTGGATCCATCCGAGGATTATTCCAGATCTGCTCTCTATATTGTATCTGGTTCATGCTTTCATAATAAAGGTCATATCTATGCTTGTGTTTTCCATATCTGAGTATTCTTGTGATATTGCATGTGTTGAGTAGATCTTGTATGAACACCATTTAAATAACTGGAACAAACCCTAAGGCCGAAACATCAATAGCAACCTGCACAACAGATAATCAACAAACACAACAGTGGTAGTTAGTGGTTTCAAGCAAAAAATTGGCTTGGGATCATTACACAACCACAATAGATTTATATATGCTTGAATTCTTGGGACATATAAGAACTTGGCCATCCACAAAAGCTACCCTAAAACCTTTATCTTCTAAAGTAGAAATGGAAAGAAGATTCTTCTTCAAGCCTTGTACAAAAAAAATATCTTTAATTGAAATAGGGTTACCTGATTCAAGTTGAAGGGAGGCTTCTCCAACTCCTTTGACTGTGTGTTTGGAATCATCCCCAAGCTCCACTTGAAGGAATGAGCATGTTTCTGTTAGGTTTGTAAGGGAACTTCTGAATCTGATCATATTCTTGGAAGCACCGCTATCTATAAGCCAAGTATCACTTCCTTGAGTGAAAGTACCTATGACTGCTGAAACAAATAAAAATTCTTCATCTTTGACTCCTTTGTGTGCTCTTCTGTATCTGTTGTATCTTCATAATGTTTCTTCTTTCCCTTCTCATGTCTATGTGGACATTGTGCGGCATAATGTCCCAGCTTCTTGCAGTTGTAACATCTGACGTTTGACGCATCTCTCTTATAATGTGGTCTTTTAGAATTCTTCAGACTGGCTTCTCCCCTTTCTTTCCTTTTCTTCACATGAGCTGCAAGAGCTTGATATGACTTTAGAGACTGATTTTCATGAAATAATTTGAGACTGTTTCTGACTTGTTCATTGTCACATTTCTAAGTTGATGCCTTAGAGTAAGCTTCCAACTGGTATTCTTACTTTCATAAAGTCTGGTTAGGGCATCAAACATTTCCTTCAGTATCTTCAGTTCTGATACATTCAGTATCAAATGATCCTTGATTGAGTCTGTCAATATCCTCTTGGCCTTGACTTCATTTTTCTTGAACTTTGCTTTGGCTTCTTCCTCTTCTGGTTTTGGAAGCACCTGCTTGACATGATCCAATAAATCATTCTCTTCTAGAATGAGAAGTACTATATGCTTCCAAGATCTGAAGTTATCTTCTCCATCCAATATATCTTCAACTCTCATACTAGTTGACATTTTTGCCCGTAGAAACCCTAGGTCTGAGAAATTTCAAATTTCTGAACTTCATAGAACTATAACCAGGGGGTGCGCTAGGGTAGGGTGAACTTCTATGTGGTGAAATTAGTCCCAACGCCTTCTAACTAGTGCTCAACGAGCTTGAAAAAAATATTACGGTGCAACGGCAAGATACTGCTGCAAACGATCTTCCTTCCAGTGGTCAGACTGTTTTGAAGGTAACCAGCTCTGAAACCATGTTAGATTTTCTTAATTTATAGAGCAGTAGAGTTACCAGTGGTCTTTTACTTTAACAATTATATCATGTATTGAGATATAAGCAACATAAAACAAGAACAAAAAGACTAGAAGAGATTTATCCTGGGAAAACCCCAAATGGGGGAAAAAACCCAGCCAACCTTTCTTAGATAGATTTCGTCCAAAATAACCCAAGCATAAACCAAATCTCAAGAGAAACATACAATGAAGAAACCCTAGCACTAGGCTAGTGCACAAGATAGTGCTACCAGCTGCAACAGAAACACAATATAATAGTAGTGTACCTCTTCCTAAAGATAACACACAAGAGAAAACCACCACAAAGAATAACCAAGAACCTTAGATGTCGTAGTGCAGTGTCTTCTCCCTTGCCTCAGACTAGTGTGCCCTTCTTCAGTGAGAGTGAGTGAGTGAGTGTGTGTGTCCAAATGAGCAAGATGTCTTCTTTATTTATAGTCTTCAAGTCACTTAGTTGGGCCAACTTCTTCTCTGGAGATTCTAATTTTACTTTATTCTTTTTCTTGTGGGCTGACTTCTCTTCCGGGGTGTTTTTTATATGTTTAATGGTCTTCCTAGACTTCTGGAATCTTCTTCTCTTCTAAGAAAGGTTTTCTAGAGGAAAATACCTCCCACAGCTACCAAAACATCAACATGCCACACAATTCATTATGCACACTAATGACATGTACACTAATCACCTCATAACGGTTACATAACCCACTCATCTTCTAATTACATTATCAATCTTGCTATAAGTCTATAACTACATTATTTCATGGAAATCAATTTTTGGGGGGGCTAACAACTTCTCAAACTTTTAAGCTTCCTCAAGACAAAATTCAAACCTTGTCAATTCCTTTGAAAGTCCTTTTCTTGTTTTAACAAGAAGAAATCAAGTCAAAACACCCTTATAAGTCTCAATTTTTTACAGTCAGAAAAATGCTTTGAGACCTCAAACTCTAGTTTCAGCAGCTATGATTGTATCTCCTCAAAAATCCATGTTTTATTTACAATTAGTTGTTTTCTAATACATGATTAACAGAAATTTCAAGTTACATGTTAATGCAATGATATTCTCATGCACCTTTGTGTTCTACTATAACCTCAAGTGAAGACAAGTATTCTAGCAAATTAGATTCATAAAGAATAATCATATATTACTAGTACAAATTACTAATTCTAGCAAATTAGATTTGTTATCCCCGATTTCTAGGGATAACTAGGAGATCATGTCTCGAGGCCCACAGGTCCTAGACATGGAGTACCGAGAGCAGGATTGACCTGAGCATGGCCCTGGAGGGCCCATCTTTCTTCTCTTTCATCAGACTCGTCTTGTCAGCAGCAGTAGCATCCATCACCTTCGAATTGGACTTGTATCGGAGAGGGCTCTTGCTCCATGAGGTAATTAGTCCAGGTATCATGGTATGTGTCACTTTTGATCATTATAATCTTTAGATATATGCATCTTACTCCTTTTATTTCTAACAACTACTTGGACCTTACATTGACCCACTTGACCATTGTTGAGGGGATTGACAGGGTGTCCTAGCAAGCCTGTACCCATAGGTTTTTGGTTTGCCACCGGGGGGATTTCTGAAGAACCATC
>JZKD02S2068676.1:21098-44047 GCA_000966675.3 Picea glauca | reverse complement strand
CTGGTGAGTGCCCTTGATGTATGTGTCCACTATCTGATCAGTGGATGCTTGTTCCATTGAATAATGGTTGAGCTCTGTTGGTGTCAACTGTTCTGCGATCTCCAAGGTGTCCAATTCTGGGTCGTCCGTCAGTTGGACATGTGGTGGAGATCGAGGCGTCAAGAGTCTGGGAAATCATAAGTCCCATGGATAGGAGGTCGGGGAGATCCATAATGAAAACCCCGACATAATCTGAGCCATCTGTCCAGGGAGATAGGTGTCAGGAATCTGAGGAGAGTCGGGATATCTGGCATCGGGAAATCGAAGTTCCTGAGGACAAGAAAATTGGGACATCACAAGTCTCGAACCCCCGGAGAAATCAAGACCGTCCATCGGAGGGGGATGCGTGGAGGAAATTAGCGCCATCGGGAAAAGTCCCGACAGGAAGTTGTTGATCGGGGTTTGAGTCATCGGGATATCGAAGATCCTGGCGACAAAGTGTTTACGCATTTTGGAATCGCGAACCGCAAAACCTCGATGGGGAAAAAGGTGCACCGTGTGGTCAGCTGTCACCATGTCGGAAAAAAGGGAAGCGCCATTAAGGGAACCAACTATCAGTAGAACGACGAATCGGGATTCCAGAAGTCGGGAATCCCATGGGCAAGTGGTTTTCAACATTTGAAATCCCGTAGCCCCGACGAGGGAGAAGACTGTGGTCACGGGATAACAGTCATATAGGGGAGGTCACGTGGACCAGGCATAGACAGGAGGGGCTAAGGAAATAAAGGAGTGTATTGAGGATCAGGGATCGGTAAACCAAATTGTTTGGACATTTCAAATGTCAAATTCCCGATAGGAGGGGCCCCGATCACAAAGAAAAAAAGGCCAACGTTGATTTCCCGATCAATAAGGGAGATCTTTTGGAGAACTGTTGTGGGTGTGGAACATTCCCGATAGGGAATTAGAAGAGATTTTCAGTTCTTCAGGCTGAAGAATGAGGAGGTCCTGTGAGCAGACGTGCCTGAGGGTGCGCCTGCGTCAAGGTGGATGCACACTTCTTGAAGGATCACACCACGAGTACAAGAATTAAGGATAGATAAAAATGTGGAAAGAAAAATATTCCAGATGAAAGATGTAACCACTTAGATATTATTTCTACAACACATCAAAGATAGCTTGCATATGAATGTAAATTGAAAGACAATGAGATCAATGATCTTGCAAGTGTGTAACCGTATTGCTGATGTTGTAGATTAAAAATTAAATTAAGTGATTAAGTGTGAGATTAATTTTATCCCTATCTAGGTGTCAACCCAAAACTCTCCTCCCCCTATTACCAAGTGGTTGTTGGATGCTCAAGAAGTGAGGCAACGAGGACTACCCTAGATTCACAAGTCAACCCTAAGGCCGAGTACTCCGGAAAAATTTCCATGGCTTTCCTCAAAACCCCAGTTTTTAAATGGCGAAGATGGTGATTTAAGGTGTCATATTAGGTCTAATTAGTTTATTTTAGACCTATGAGCTAAATATTGCGAAGTATGATTGAGTGCTTGTATCTTGCTCAACAAAGGATTGCCAAAATACTGAAACTGAAAGATAAGAAGGCTGATGCCTTCAAACAATGAAGTTTCAAATTTAGTTCTTAAGTCGTTTGAATTATTGCATGTAGATGTAAGAACTAAAATGCTTGTGAAACTGAGATCTGAAAATGATGAAGGCTAATGCCTTTAAACAAATGGATTGCAAGTTAAAATTTTAATTTCTGGAGAGGCCTTGGGGACCCAAACTGGAATTAATGATTAAGTTCTTAGTTTATTGGATTTTACATGTGAAATGTAAGAACTGAAAGTAACTTGCAGAATTGTAAAAGATGATTACTTTATGCCTTTATGAAACCAGTGTTAGCATGCGCATGTGTAAGATAAATATTAGAGAAAATGAGACTTGCATGGAACGGAAAATAGAGATCTAATCTAAGCCAACATGGGTTCTAAGATAGCATGTGTTAAGTGTGAGATCTAATCTAGATTACATTAGCTTTAAGCATGCATGTAGAAATCACAACTAATCTAGCTAAGTTTGCAAAGTAAAGACTGAAGGAAAGGAGAGAAAGCCACTTGGGTACAACTCATTCGGGCTTGCGTTTACAATATTTTAGAGAGGAAAGAAAGATGTGAAACTGTTACCACTTCAAGGAGTTGTTCTGAGGGTGTGTTGTGTATAAAAATTGGGCAGCATGCCCTCTTGTCTTGGTAAGAACCTGCAAAAATCAGCAAGCTCTTGCTTGCTGATTTGAGCTACAACACACTNGGTGTCAACCCAAAACTCTCCTCCCCCTATTACCAAGTGGTTGTTGGATGCTCAAGAAGTGAGGCAACGAGGACTACCCTAGATTCACAAGTCAACCCTAAGGCCGAGTACTCCGAAAAAATTTCCATGGCTTTCCTCAAAACCCCAGTTTTTAAATGGAGAAGATGGTGATTTAAGGTGTCATATTAGGTCTAATTAGTTTATTTTAGACCTATGAGCTAAATATTGTGAAGTATGATTGAGTGCTTGTATCTTGCTCAACAAAGGATTGCCAAAATACTGAAACTGAAAGATAAGAAGGCTGATCCCTTCAAACAATGAAGTTGCAAATTTAGTTCTTAAGTCATTTGAATTATTGCATGTAGATGTAAGAACTAAAATGCTTGTGAAACTGAGATCTGAAAATGATGAAGGCTAAGGCCTTTAAACAAATGGATTGCAAGTTAAAATTTTAATTTCTGGAGAGGCCTTGGAGACCCAAACTGGAATTAATGATTAAGTTCTTAGTTTATTGGATTTTACATGTGAAATGTAAGAACTGAAAGTAACTTGCAGAATTGTAAAAGATGATTACTTTATGCCTTTATGAAACCAGTGTTAGCATGCGCATGTGTAAGATAAATATTAGAGAAAATGAGACTTGCATGGAACGGAAAATAGAGATCTAATCTAAGCCAACATGGGTTCTAAGATAGCATGTGTTAAGTGTGAGATCTAATCTAGATTACATTAGCTTTAAGCATGCATGTAGAAATCACAACTAATCTAGCTAAGTTTGCAAAGTAAAGACTGAAGGAAAGGAGAGAAAGCCACTTGGGTACAACTCATTCGGGCTTGCGTTTACAATATTTTAGAGAGGAAAGAAAGATGTGAAACTGTTACCACTTCAAGGAGTTGTTCTGAGGGTGTGTTGTGTATAAAAATTGGGCAGCATGCCCTCTTGTCTTGGTAAGAACCTGCAAAAATCAGCAAGCTCTTGCTTGCTGATTTGAGCTACAACACACTAAAAAAGTTAATGAAATTTCTGTTTTTAGGCAGAAATTTCGTGCATACAAAAACCAGAAAATTGTATTGATTAAGTGACCAATATAAGCATGTTAGATACCAAAAACCGAATCTTAAAGAATGAGGAAGAGGGACAGAGAATGCTAGTGAAGCGTAAGCGAAGATGAGGGTACATTCGTCCTTGAAGCTATCCCAACAACTTGATAGAGGTGATATGTAAAACTTAAACCAGAAGTGAGATGGAACAATAGATAATATCCTGCATGCATAGACAATACAACATAGTTTCTATTAAATAAGCATGCACAAAATATATAGGTGGGCAACTATACTATTGCCTCACCTAGCCTAGTAAACTAATTTACTTGAGAAACTATTTACCAAAGCACATAAAGATTCAGAATGATATCACCTCACAATGAATGGAAAATCCAAACTAATCTTGAATGCCACAATATCCTCCAAACCAATTTCTATATTATTAAATGGGAAGAGGTTGTAGCAACAATGCTACTACAAGCTCTTCAAGAGCCAAGACCAGTGAAGCAATGTGAAAGTAATGAGAGAGAGAGAGAGAGAGATGGGAAGAATTCGGTAGCATAAAAATACTGTGAAGAATGATGTCAAATGAGGGAGTGAGAGGTCTCTTAAATATAAAAACAACCCAAGGAGACCCCTCTTGGATCTTCAACAAGTGTCTAACAACCAAGGAACAAGACAACTCAAAGGTAAAAACAACCAATGAGAGACTAAGCTTTTAGGGTGAGGGGAAAAGGAAAGAAGAGTGAAGTGGAGAGTGAAGTGGCCATTTGAGAGAGGCATATTGGCCAAGAGGGGAGGTCCACGCTCTCATCCAAGGAAAATTCCATCTTTTTATTGAGGTTTCTACTTTCAAATGAGATGTTTCCATCTCATTCCAAGATTGAAAGCRTGTGTTACCAAAATGGGCATGAGTGTCAAAAGAGGAATGCGTTAGCTAAGGAGTGAGTGCGTGAGGTAAAGAGGACGTGTGTTGGGAGTGTGTTGGCACACTCCTACATGACAAGCGATTGGCGGAGAGGGGATGGTGCATGAGTGGAGAAAGGGAGAGGCCCACGTTCCAATTTAAAAGAGCTTCCAAGCTTTGATGTGGGGGGGAACGTAAGCTCATAAAAGGGAAAGCGTGAGGATGGAAAGAGTGGAGGAGTGTGGTGGACACACTCTCCAAGGTGAAGTGTAAGAAAGTGGAGGTGTGAGGTAAGGGAAGAGGGACCCATGCCCAAATTGAAATGAATTCTCAAAACTCACGTGGGAAAGGGGGACGTGAGCTCATAAGGGAACATAATTAAAATATGGGTAGAAAGGGTAAGTAAAGGGTTAGGAAAGGTATGGGTAGGTTAGGTGGGGCCCTCTCTTTAATTACCACACTTTACTTCGCCTCATTTGGTTAAATATTACAAAGTTTACATTTTCCCATGTTCTGGGTTTGACAATTAAAATTGTCGTTTTCTGAAAAACTTCTAAGTGGACAAACAACCTAGCAAAACTTGTCCGACTGAGTTGAAACTTGGTACATGGGTGCAAGGGGTCTCATTAGATTTATTTTGAGTACAAATACCCGTATCAAAAATCCCAGGACCTAAGTTTTACATAAAATACCCATAATTAATTAATTAATTAATTAATTCTCAACTTAAAAAAAAAAAAACTAGCTAGACTTGACGAAATTCTGTGAAATTTCGTGTGTTGTCTTACATGGTCATTTACAACATTTATAAACACTATATACCTAGGAATGACTTCATTAGAACTCCTTTCACCACTTTGGAGGATTTATTGGGTGGGAGTGAAAAACTCAAGGGAGATTAACCCCGCTGGTTAGGCCACATTAACCTCCCGAGGATAAAAAACACTCAGGGAAAGGAACTCTCCTAATGAAGAAGCCCTAAGGAAAATGACCTAACATAATCCATGTATACCCATTACATTATAAACCCGTGCAGGGGTGCGGTAATCCTGCTTACAAAACTGTGTGCTGGAGCAAACAAATGCCCTATAGAACCAATTAGTCTTCGACATATTTGTATCTATTGATGCATATCTTCATGGTACATGGAGTTGACCCCCTAGTTGAATATTCGGTCAACAGTATGCATACTTGATAATCCCTAAGACAACTACCACTAAAACCCTAAAAATAACTTATAAACAGATCCTCTCTCGTGGATGATACACAATTCATTTCATGTAAAAATTACAAATTACTTGAAAATCAAGATATTGTGAGAGAGACAAATTGAAATAGTTGCAATCATCAACAATTCAATATACACATTGTGCAGGTAATGAAACTGTATCATAGATATTGAATTTGGAAATTCATTAGTATCTTTTCCAAGTTTTATATTTAGAATATTGCATCATTGATTATCTATAAGATGAACTGTACTATCATGTAACCACATAAAATTAGTTGATCTAAATCAATCTATTTATCAAAGACACACAATTTACCCATTCACATGTGCTAATTTTCTATTAGGTTGGAGGAAGGAAAATATGTAAGGAATTACTTTATAGATAGAATTTCGGTAGCATTACTTTCTAGATAGAATTTTGGTAGCATAGAATTACTGAATAAATTTTATTAATAATTTATGGGTTGAACAAAATTTACAAATAACCACTACAAAAACTCAACAAACATTTGCATTAATGAGTCTTTCACTAATATTTTTAGCATTTATGAAGGGTTACACATGTTAGCACTGAGAGTCACCCTCTGACTGCAAGAGGATAAGCCCAGTACCCATCAAAAAGGTAAATGGATTAAAATGGTTGGAGTAGGTGGATCAATAAGACTGTAGAGAGAGGAAAAGATAACATAAGTAATTGCATATCAGTTCAGGACCATTGGGCTATGGAGTCATAAGTATCATGAATAATGAAGGCATTTAAAATCCCTATTAGGCAAAATAATTTATGTTGTGATGAGGAGAAAGAAGAAAGAAAATGTATGAGTGATGAACCATGAAATATGGGCATGATGACAACAGATCCTTCATCACCTCAGGAATCCATAAAACAAAGAGATTACATCCAAACAAGAAGAAAAATAGAAAATATCTGATGAACCATGAAATATGGACATGATGAAAACATATCCTCCATCACCTCAAGAATCCATAAACCAGAGAGATTACATCCATACAAGAATAAAAATAGAAAACATTTGATGAACCATGAAAGATGGGCATGATGACAACAAATCCTCCATTGCCTCGGGAATCCATAAATCTAAGAGATTACATCCAAACAAGAAGAAAAACATAAAACATATGATGAACCATGAAAGATGGGCATGACAATAACACATCCTCCATCACCTCAGGAATCCATAAATCAGAGAGATTACATCTAGACAAGAATAAAAACAGAAAATAGTTGATGAACCATGAAAGATGGACATGATGAAAACACATCCTCCATCGCCCCAGGAATCCATAAATCAGAGAGATTACATCCAAACAAGAAGAAAAACAAAAAATATCTGATGAACCATGAAAGATGGAAATGATGACAACAAATCCTCCATCGCCTCAAGAATCCATAAATCAGAGAGATTACATCCAAACAAGATGAAACAGAACAACGTGTAAACTAAGAAGACAGTATGATAAAAAATTCAAAGGAATCTTCAATAACATAATATTTACAATCCAAGCCCTTAGGATTACAAACTATAAATACAGAGCCCTGCTCATAAAAATCTCTCGACTCTCCATCCTATGAAAAAAACCTCTTCTTTACAAAAGTTAAACTGGTCTATTTATAATCAGATCAGTCCACAATTGCCAAGAGTGTGATCTGGTCATCCCATTCAAGGCTTTACGTCTGTGCACCCTTCTGTCAGATTGTGTGTGTATCCTTCTGTTAGATGCGAGCTCAGATCAGCATGGGCCTGCAGGAAAAACCGTCCATAGGGGTACCTCGAGCTGAAATTTCTGTCTCCACGGTTAGACCCTCCATGCTTTCTATTTATGGAGTGAGTCGAGGTTTCAACTACCACTCCTTTTTCATTAACTTTTTTTTTTCTTGGGATCACAACGAGGCTTAATGCCCAGGGGGATAGCACGTGTTGCTCTTGGATTTGATGTTATATAAGCATGTGATTGTGGAGACATCAAAGGTGGTTTGGATCCACACGTCTTTTGAGCACGCAATTCACCACCTTCTTCCATGTGTCTCTTTTACTATACCGCAGTTTCGATTGCGGGACCGCTCAAGGATTTTAATGCTCGAGCAAGTTGTGTCCCCACAATGATGTGTATTCATTGATCTAGTCACGTTCTGTGATCTGGGCAACCCTTCCAATTTAGTGCCCCTGCTAAATTTGATCCGCCTACCAACTTTAGGATCATTCTAACCGCGCTTGGAGATGGCGTTAATTTTGGCACTAAACAAGAACACTTCCCAGAGGATGATTTGATGTGGTGGCCTGACATCACTATGCTGACATGTCATGAAAAGAGAGATGACACATGTCAGCACCAGATGGATGCCATGTGTCATGATAGATGAGAGCACCACATGTATGAACTGATGATTGCCACGTACTTTGGCACTTTAGAGCTCGGGGCGGTCTACATTTAGAGCCGAAGCTTCGAAGTGAACGACTATCGTCGATCTAAGGAGGACACGTGGCAGGGATCTGTGGACTCCAAGAGAAACTACTTCGGAGGAAAATGGGAGCGGGGAAGCTGAAACTCCTAAATGCCAAAGTCCTAAAGCAAAAAACCACTATTATATTTGGATGGACATGTGGCAATGATCAGTGGACTTCGGGAGAAAACCCTCCAGATGAAAGCAAGAGGGGAGAAGAAGAAACTCCCGAAGCTCGAATTCCTGAAGTAAATCATGATCGTTCGATGGGGAAGGACGCGTGGCACTTGATATTTAACTCTGGGGATTTTTTCTAGTGCTAGAACTTGTGTAAATTTGACATGCTGAATACACACGATCCATTGATCTGAACTGCCCCTGGGATCTCCTTCGTTGGAAAAATAAACCCGCCCACTTCTTGTATTTTAATCCAGAAATGGGATACTTTGAATGTTGTGTTTGTACGTTTCCTGTGCATACCACAGACTTGGATGACATGTGACCCTAGGCAACTTTATTTGATAAAATTTGGCTCCATGGGGGATGACATGCTCCCTACGATATGCCAAGAACGCATAGTTCCAGTGCCTTAGCTTTTGGGTTGTGGAGTCGATCTCAAATACATATTGTTGAGGACCACAGGTTGATATGTACACTATTTTACTTACAAAAAGAAAACAAACACATGTTCTCTAGAAGGGGCTTTATTTATGTACAATCATAGAATAACTGATTTTTACAAAGAACTAGGTGAAAACAAACTTCCACCAGAGCCATTCAAGCAACTTCCTAACTGAAAACTTATTTACTCTGTCACTGATCAACAAGGGACAATGAAACTATGACAACAAATTGATTACATTCTTCATATTTCCTCCTAATGCTGAAGGTAAGATAAGGCTTGGAGTCTCCAATACATTGAGGAAATGAAACTCCATGTATTCCCCTACAGGGTCATAAAATAGGTGATAAAACCTAATGGGTTGGTAACAGAAAACCTACTCTTCTTTACAGTTGCTCACACATGGTTGAATGTCTGTGGAAAGCACAAGTGAGTGAAAGGATGATGCAGGATGTTGACCCACTTCTCTTTTTCCTTCTCTGATGACATCTGTTAGCTGATGGAAAAAAAATCCTCATATATATCAATAGATGGTTGTTTCTCCTTAACATGTTGCTCTTGGTAGAAGCTTTCATTTTCATCAGAAGGTTGGTTGCTAATTCTTTTTTCCTCTAAGACAAAAAAATACTTATCATATTCATCACTGTCTCCATAATGATCAAATAAAGGAGGAGCCTCGAATGTCATACCAAGAGGTATCTTCTTCCCAACATGAGAAAACTATTTTTCAAATATCAAACACAGGCTGCCTTTCAAGATTCAATCCAAGAAGCAATATCTTATCATCATCATATGAGTCAAAAATAGGTTTCTCATATCTAGGCTTTTTAGAGATAGGGCTACAAAGAATATCAGCTTCCAAAACAGACTCAATTTCCGCACTTTCCTTACTGAGACAACAAACACAGTTTTCATCAAATGCAGATGAACAGGGAATAGAAAAAATCTATTCCTCATCCAAGGTATCTTCTTTGTTCTCACATCCTTCATAAGAATCAGCTACATCCTGAACACAATCTTTATACTCCTCACAACAACTATGACAAATTAACTCATAGGAATAAAACTTTTGACAATGAATATTGAAAGCTGCATGAAGCTCTTCAAGTGAATAAATGTTGGAAATCTCAAGAGAGTGATACCAAATACGAGCATCTCCTAGAAGAGAGTACATAAACAGATTAATACATATGTATTCATGCTAGATGTCAAGTTGTTGTATCAAATCATGAAATCCCATAACATGTTCAAGAGGGTTGTCATTCTTACCTTCATAAAATCTTGGCAGCAGGTCTTTCCATTCATTGATATGAGGCATAGGGTGTGGATAACCAACTATGACTGATAAGTTGAGTGGGGAAAATGTCTTGTCTAGGATAGCCTCCATAGCCATTTGATTTGTCACTTTCCATTGGAGTCACCAACATATTCTTAATAATGGAGTCGCCATGGTGAAAGATAAGAAGTCATAATAATTTGTCCAACTTCAATTCACCATCTAAAACTAGATCTATTCATTGTCATTCTCCTAGGGAAGATATCTTCACTTTTGTCCCCGGAAACGATGCCATGAATGTTAGAAATGAGAGTCACCCTCCAACTGTAAGAGGATAAGCCTAGTACCCATAAAAAAGGTAAATGGATTAAAATGGTTGGAGTAGGTGAATCAGTAAGACTGTAGAGAGAGGAAAAGATAATAGAAGTAACTGTAGATCAATTCGGGACCATTAAGTTATGAATTCATGAGTATTATGAATAATGAAGGCATTTAAACTTCCTATCAGACAAAAGGATTTATGTGGTGATGAGGAGAAAGAAGACATAAAATGTCTAAGTGATGAACCATGAAAAATGGGCATGATGAAAATAGATCCTCCATCTCCTTAGGAATCCATAAATTAGAGAGATTACATCCAGATAAGAAGGAAAACAGAAGATATATGATGAAACATGAAATATTGTCATGATGACAATAGATCCTCCATCACCTTAGGAATCCATAAATTAGAGAGATTACATACAAACAAGAATAAAAAAAGAAAACATCTGATGAACCATGAAAGATGGGCATGATGACAACAGATCCTCCATCACCTTAGGAATCCATAAATCAGAGAGATTACATCCAAACAAGAAGAAAAATAGAAAACATATGATGAACCATTAAAGATGGGCATGATGAAAACATATCCTCCATCACCTCACGAATCCATAAATCAGAGAGATTACACCTAGACAAGAATAAAAATAGAAAACATTTGATGAACCATGAAAGATGGGCATGATGACAACAGATCCTCCATCGCCTCAAGAATCCATAAATCAAAGAGATTACATCCAGACAAGAAGAAAAACAGAAAATATCTTATGAACCATGAAAGATGGGCATGATGACAACAAATCCTCCATCACCTTAGGAATCCATAAATCAAAGAGATTACATCTAGACAAGAAGAAACAAAACAACGGGTAAACTAAGAAGACAGTCTGATAAATACAATTCAAAGGAATCTTCAATAACATAATATTTACAATCCAAGCCCTCAGGCTTACAAAATAAAAATACAGATCCCTTCTCATAAAACTCTCTCGGCTCTCGAGCCTCTGAAAAACACCTCTTATTTACAAAACTTAAATTGATCTATTTATAATTAGATCAGTCCACAACTGCTAGGAGTGTGATCTGGCCATCCTATTCAAAGATTTACGTCTGTGCACCCTTCTATCAGCTTGTTCATGTATCCTTCTGTCAGACACGAGATCAGATYARCATGGGCTTGCAGGAAAAACTATCTGTAGGGGTACCTCAGGATGACARTTCTATCTCCATGGTCAGACCCTCCATGCCTTCTATTTATGGAGTGAGTCGAGGTTTCAACCACCACTCCTTTTTCATTAACTGATTTTTTTCTTGGGATCGCAACGAGGATTAATGCCCAGGGGATACCACATGTTKCTCTTGGATTTGACGTTATATAAGCATGTGATTGTGGGGCCATCAAAGGTGGTTTGGATCCACACCACTTTTGAGCCCGCAATTCACCACCTTCCGCAATGTAGCTCTTTTACTATACCACAGTTTCGATTGCAGGACCGCTCAAGGATTTTAATGCTCGAGCAAGTTGCATCCCCGTAATTAAACGTGGTCGTTGATCTAGTCACGTTCCACGATCTAGGTAGCCCTGCCAATTTAGCGCCCCCCACTAAAGTTTATCTGCTTTCCAACTTTAGGATCATTCTAACTACACTTGAATATGGCGCTAATTTTGGCGTTGAACAATAACACTTCTCGGAGGATGATCTGACGTGGTGGCCTGGTGTCACTATGCTGACATGTCATGAAAAGAGAGGTGACACGTGTCGATGCTAGATGGATTCCATGTGTCATGACAAATGAGAGCGCCACATGTATGAACTGATGACTTTGACGTACTTCGGAACTTCAGAGCTTAGGGGTGGTCTGCATGTAGAGCTGGAGCTCCGAAGTGAACGACGATCATTGATCTAAGGAGGAAACGCGGCAAGGATTTGTGAACTCCGGGAGAAACTACTTCAGAGGAAAATGAGAGCAGGGAAGATGAAACTCCCGTAGCTTGAATTCCCGAAGCAAACTACCACCATTAGATTTGGATGGACATGCAACAACGATCGATGGACTTCAGGAGAAAACACTCTGAATGAAAGAGAGAGGGGAGAAGACGAAACTCCCGAAGCCCAAATTCTTGAAGTAAATCATGATCGTCCAATGGAGAAGGAAGTGTGGTGCCTGATATTTAACTCTGGGGCTTCTGTCTAGCGTTAGACCTCGCGTAACTTTGACATGTCGAATACACGCGAGTTGTTGATCTGAAATACCCCTGGGATCTCTGTCGTTGGAAAAATAAACCTGCCCATTGCTTGTATTTTAAGACCGAAAAGGGTTGCTTTGAATGTTGCGTTTGGACGTTTCTTGTGCAGACCATGGACTTGGACAACCTATGACCCTGGCCAACTTTATGTGATAACAACACATAAATCAAATGATTTTATATATGTCATGCATAGATAGAGGAAAATATTGTGTGTTCCCTAGAAAACAACATTGATCTCAAATGTGTGTTCCCGTAAGATATTCTTTAATGCGTAATGCAAGTATTTATAATTGCTAAATAGAAACAAGTCAAAGGATTAATACACATAAAATTTATACACTTTGGAATTCAAACACTTTGAAATTCATATATCCATAAACATCAAATGTAGAAACAAAGAGATTCATAAAAAAATGTGTCATGAAATGTGTATATATGTATATATATACTCAACATCATCTAAATTGTACTTTTTTTACAAAATGGAAACACGTTCCCGGTATACAAGTTCCCTAACACAAAAAAACATATATATCGTAGCTTAGATATGATATGGAAGTAGTTGGTCAATCATTGACCATTGCCACCCTCTCCACCCTTAGGATCATCCTGGAAATATATCTTTCTTCTCTTGCTTGAGGATGGACCTCGAGAGGTTCTAGGCCTAGGCATGCTTCGACGCTCTAGAGACTGTACAAACAATAAAAAATGTTATAATTTTTTTTCATCAATGAATTAATAGCCATACAAATTGATACTTTGTAATATAACCTAAGACAACTCACCACATATGAAATTGTTAATCATGAGGGTGTTACCCTTCTCCATGACCCCAATCTCTATGTAATGCCACCCTGCATCTGTTACAAGGATCAAGTCAAGAAAATTAAACAAATATGCATAAAAACAAATTCATGAAACATGAAAAATCATCATCAATGCATTATCTCACCGTGAATATATCAGGCATTGATGGAGATTCACTGGTAGATGGAGCACTTGGTTGTACCACCTACTCCAAGACAACCTCTACTGTGGAAATCTCTGTTAATGGGGCCGAAAGTGGTGGTGGGGTGGGTGGTAGACAGGTGGGTTGTGATGGACCCTCACATATTGTACAAGTGATTCCAACACCCTAGGCCTAGAGAAAGGAAACCTAGAAGCAATGTCGAGGTGCCCAAGGGGTGCAATACTACTATACCTAGAAAATGTATCGATGATCTATATACATATGAATAAAATTGAACTATTATTACCAAATAATCAAATTCAAAAAAATAAACACAAACAAATTGAGAATTATACGATATTTAACTTTGCACATGATACCTATGATATTGATGACTTGTCCGTCCCATATGGACAATCCCAAGCATCACCTAGTGCCAAATCCTGTAGAAATAAGAGAACATATATAGAAATGACTATGTTGAATCTATCAAATGTGATACATACCTATGTGTACGGTGCAACAAATGAACATGTTGCGTCTACTGCTACATCAGTGGTGGGGCTAGGCACTGATGCATCCATAGGCATAGAGGGTTTTCTATTCAGACGCAACAACTACAAAACAACATACAATCAAATATCTATATAAATACACAAAATACAAAATAAATATATAACAATGAAGAAAAAAAAAGGGTTAAGATACTAACCTCCTCCATGAATCTATGATGTCCAGTGGGCTCTATAGGCCCATAGCATGTCTTCCTGTAGTTGGAGCACCTGTGATGTTCACATGGAAGGCTACTATGTCCATGTGCCCTCTCCTCATTGTACTCTCATATGCATGTTGATGCTCCAAACCCCCTATCAATGTCACTGGCATGAACCTCCAGTCAAGATAGTGCAACAAAGCTACTGTGTTGAACTAGGCTACGATTCAATGATGAGATGAATAGTTGTACCTATTGCAATTTCTATACAACAGGAGGATGTTGGGTAGGGGGTTAGGCCTTCTCCTAGGGGGACGAGGACCTAAATATGGGTTGTTATTGACCTTCTCTCGGTCCTGTGTGAACCCTTGACCCACCCCCTGGAAGTCATTAATGTCAAAGTAATTGAAATGTTTACCAATAATAAACTCAACCCATAATTGCCTCAGAAAATATAAGGGCATCTCCCTGTTATTGTAGGGAGGTTTATTAAAAGCCATGTACCACGTATCCATCCAATTTTGACTAATATGGGGATGGATGCACCAATCAATGGATATGCATTTCCTGGTCAATGGTAGTTCTTATCCATTTCTAGGATCCCTAAAAATAGACAATATTTCTTGTTTTGAAATGCCCAGTTCTTTGATTTGCTTTCTGTCCAAACTAGTTCTATAATAATCATACATTCTTGTCGTATAGTCAGAAATAAATGTCAATTTCCCTTGGGCACTTGCAATGGACTGCACAATGATGTCCAAAGAAGTGGCCAAGGAGACTCTGCTAGGTTCTCTAGTCTCCCTTAAATGTTCCTCAAGGTTTCTTAATATCACCAGCCCCTCATCAATTTCATTGTTTAGATTGTGTGGTGGTGGTGGTGGGTTGGGGTTTTGATCTTCTTGGTTTTCTTGTGAGGGGTTCAAATTTTCTTGGGGTTCCATTGTATTGTATATGTTGCAATTTAACATCCATGGCATGTAAACTAGTTTCTTTTTTTAATTTAAAATACTAAATTACAAAAAAAAATCAATGTAGATTATTGCAAGAAAAATAATAAATTAGAATGACTAAATTGGATTATAGTTAAGATAAATGTAACATACCTGGACACACAGCGGCTGTGGCAGTGGAAAGATCCTCCCTTTCTTCCTCCTCTCTTCACTCTATTTGTCCAATGAGAAACCCGAGCGCGATTTTGTGCACAATATGCACAAAATCACTCTCGGGTTGTTTATTAAAAAACACCAGTAACAATGTGCACACATTGTTAAGAGAACACATGCGTTCTTAGGAACACACACACTCTCTTAAGAGCACACACACACACTCTTACTACTTAACCTACGTGACAATCCACGTGGAGGCTCGACCACAACCAAACCTATAGCTATAGGAACACATGGGTGTTCCTAGGAACACACACGCGTTCTTGCGAGTGTGCGTTCTTATTCATGGCCTTGCCACTTTTTTGGCCACGAACATCTTGCACTCATCATTTAGTTATTTACAATGAGCATTTAGAGTATTTTAGCAACATTCCTTGGTTTGTAGGGCTCATATTTTTCTTCTAGATTGCATAGGGATTCTCACTTGTGGTTAGCAAGAACTAATTCAAAATGTAGAGATATTATACTTGAGGTGGCAATGTACATTGTCTAGTTACATTGGAACCCTTCCAGGTCAAGCATTAATAGAACCCAATCATTCCAATCCTACTTTGGAGAAAAATGTATAGAAATATCATTCATGATTTTGCTAAATGCTATGCTAAATGGAGGCATGAGGAAAATCAAGAGTTAGTGTATGAAGTTGAGATGAAGGGAAAGAGGAGAGGGAGTTGAAACACATATATGAATTGACCAAATATTATGTTAAATGGCATCATGAGAACATTTGAGGGTTAGTATATGAATTTCATATGTATTAGTGAGAGGAGGGGGAGGTACATAATAAAATGGAAGTAGAAAATTTCATTTTCTCCTTGACTAATCCTAAAACCTCCTATAGTAGGAGAACCATGTTTTAGGCCATTGTTATTATAAGTTGGGCTATCTAATACATTTTTTCTAGATTTATTAAAATATATGATTATATTGTTAAAATTCATTGGGACAAGATTGACACTCTACTTACCTCATTAAAAAACAAGTTATAGTCCCATAAAGATTCTATAAAAATTATTATGTTTAGAGAACAACTAGATAGGCTACCCATAGTTGAATTTATGTGTCAATCGTCCACCAACTTCAACCAATCCAAGATGAGAGACATAAATTAAAGTTGATGTTAGTTCCACCTTATAGTATCAGTACCAAATGTTCCTTCATCTCTAATTTACTTAAGAATATAAGATTACTATTCCACTCCCATCTCCATTCTCCTCAGTTTTGTCCTTGGAAACTAGGTTAAATTTATCATGATATGGGGACACATGTTGAGATAACATCCTATATTTCATTATAGAGAAACAATCTGATCGTGAAATAATATTGGAGGTTTGAAATTATTCGTATATATCTAAGACTCCAATCACCAACAACTTAAACTTGAAGTGGTAGCTAAAAACAATTGAAAATATGCTAAATCAATATACAAAACCTTCACAAGTCAGTTGGAAAAGAGGACATGTGGAATGACAATGCACAAAATCCCCAACCTTGTAAATATGATAATAATGACTATTTTTGTGTGAGATTGGGTTCCTTGGAGGTCTATATCTCATCAATACAATCATTGATTGGTTCCTAAGATTGCATTATCTTTCTTACATTTACAAATATTCTATTGTAATTATAGTGTATGGTCATATTCTCTCTAAATATGCAACACATCTATATATATATATATATATATATATATTAAGAATATTGATAATGAACCTCGACATGATTACCATGATAAGATTATGATGTAATAATGGCCTTAGCCTTGAAAACTATCCTTCATACAATTTTTTATTTTCTAGATAATCTTAATATTTTAATATAAGTTTTCAGTGGGATGAAACAAGCTTAGGTAGGATCAACTTATCTTAGGATTGCATTTTTGTAAAATATGGGTTGCATTTACTCTAGTTGATAAGAAAGATAAACCTTATGAACATAAAACATTTCAGAGATGAAATTGAGATCTAACCGTATGAGGATGGACTACATCATGATGAATACTTAACAATTTGCATAATTTATTTTAGTTCATTGCTAGGGCTTGACATACAATTTAGTGGCTACAAGTTGCCTATCTTTGAAATTGTCAAAATCTGAGTTAAATATATTTTACCATGCCTAGATCTCAAAGATCGTAACAATTTAAAGAAAAAACATTTTAGCTTTGTGTAAAACCCGAAAGACCACAAATTTCATACTTTGTTTTCCTTAAATAATGGATTTGGAGTATGCATACATTTTTCTATGATACTAAATAAATATTTAAAATCATATTAATTTATCAAAATTCATCTTTGTATTTGAATAACAAAATGTTTACATATTAATTTTGAAAACCTTTACATTTAGCAAAATAACAAACAATGAGAAGTATACTTATCAATTAAAATTACTCAAATTCAACATTCCCATTCCATTAGGAATGTGTATGCATTTTGTTGCAACTAGTCCTATATGATCAAAATGTAGACACTATTGAGTTGGCATACTAACTATGTCCATTTCATGGTGAGATCGAAATGAGATATGGGTTTTGTAGCTTGGGTAGAAAAATTCATATTTGCACCTTCAATTTCTCTATTGCATTCATTGGAATAGGCATGTACGCTACCTTTTTGTCTTTAGTATCCTCTCTAGTTCATATCACAAAGATTCCAAAGGTGGTCATATCATTACTGTAAAGCACTTGTTATTACAAAATTTTGATTAGTTGATCATACCCAATTTTCTTAAAAATATGTTAAAAAAAATTAAATTTAAAAGAGATTTTTTTAGTTATAATAATATTTGTAATAAATTTGTGAGTGTAATGTGTTTCATTTAAATCGAACATTTGAATTACTACCTTTTCATGAAATTGTTTTACGTAGTTATTTTTATTTGTTTTAGAGATCGCATTAAGTCAAAGGTTCTTAAAACAGAGCAAAACTTTAATTTACGACGTGAGACTTAATGAATACAACACCGCTAAAGTTTGACTTACCAACGGGCCTATCACGCTTAACAAATAATACAAAACACTAAAGCCACACTATTTGGTAAAGTTACATTTTTTTTTTAAAGAAAACCCCACAAGGGCCTTTCTTTTCATCTAAATAGGTGGATTCTTAATATCACAGCATAATAATAATATTATTATTATAATAATAAGTGGTTAAATTTATGTAATTTATACACATTATTAGGTCAAAAGGAACTACAAAAGTTAAGATAACTAAAAATACAAACTAAATGAAGTGATCAATAACACTTTTTAAACAACCTTTGTAAAAAATATTCATTTTTATTTATTTATTTTAGGTATTTATTTATTTTATTATTTAAATGTAAGTAGATTACAAAAGATATTGGAAATATATTTAAGTTCAAATTGTATTTTGATTTTGGAATATATTTAAGTTCAAATTGTATTTTGATTTTGGAATAAGGCTAAAATGTGTTTATGATGAGTTAAAAGTTTATTTTTCTTGAATATAAGAAAATCAAGTAGGTTAAATTTTATATGTTTTGGTTTTTTTTAAGAATATTTTTTGGGAGTTTTGCTCAAGATTTTATTGGAAATTTTTGGATCTACAAATTTGAGTGACTAAGTCTATATTATCCGAGAGTGTTTTGGGTTTTTTTTTATCAAGCAAAATCCATTTATGCATTCATTTAAAGAACAAAAACTTGGGATTTCTTCCTAATTTATGTCGGTAAAAAGGGCCAAAACTTAGAAAAGTTAAACAATGTCTAAGAAAATAGGTTAACTACCCAAAACTCATAAGTATTTAACACCAATGAAAGTCTACCCCACTACAGACCAACTTTGATAGGAGTAAAAATCTACCCAATTACGAGCCACATACATGGTTTACCTTGCATAATAATAATGAATGAACCACAATCACAAATATTAGCTAATAATAATTATCCTTGCTATCTATTAAAAATTAAATTATAATAAATTTTCTCTCTTTCAAATACTATATATATTTCATAATTTTACACATAATCAAAATAATTACAATTACTTTTTATATTTCATAATTTTACACATAATCAAAATAATTACAATGTCACCTCTCATTTATTTTTCTTTTCTTAATTCAGTATCGTGATATTTGTATTAGAAACGATTCAAGAAGAATTTAAACAAGTGAATGTTGGGTGTTAGGTAAGGCTATATAAAGCTTGAACCAATTCATGATGGTTGAAGGTCCACTTTTAAAAATCACGATGTAAGAATTATTTCCATGGTTATTCAAAGTCCGTAAACTTATTGTTGTGTGAAAAAAGATTTTTATCAATGTTGCTATATAATTATCTAACAATTATAAATTCTTTTGTTGTTGACAATTTACATGATGATATGCCCCCATTCCAATGATGATGGTATACTAGCTTTGATCTTAATATTAATTTTAATTTATTATTAAAATAAAAAATTATAATTCATTATCCATTATTATATATCCACACTAATTTTGTTAATAAAATTATTATATATATTTAATAATAATTTTATGATTGTATAATAGCTTTGGTCATACAATTATTTTAAATTTATTATTAAAATAAAAAATAATCATTATTATATATTCACACTAATTTTTGTTAATAAACTTATTATACATATTTAATAATAATTTTTATTTTAATGTATTTGAGATGTAATTCAAAGAATTTTGTGTAAAAAGTATGATCAAATCGTAATCTTCATAATAAATTATACCTTGTAATTAATTAATAATAATTTTTATTTTAATGTATTTGGGATGTAATCCAAAGAATTTTGTGTAAAAACTATGATCTAATCGTAATCTTCATGATTATGATTATGATTATGCTTAGTGATACAAAATTTAATTTTTCAAAATTTAATATGGATTTTATGTTATTTATATTTATAAACAACTAATTTATTATAAAAGAGATCATGTAAACCATTCTTATACATTTTTATATGTAAACCATTTTTATAGAGATTTGAAAGAATGATTGTGTATTTCATAATATTATTGAGTATATAGTTGGAGTGGGCCTAATGGTTAAGAACATGTGTTTTCTCTTAAGAGATCACAAGTTCAAATACAAACAATTTTTTTTAATATTTAATTTGTAAAAAAATATTTTAAAGTTTTTTAACTTAACTTTTCATGTTTTAATATTATTAAAAATATTACATATTAATATAAAAAAATATACATTTAAAAGTCAATTATAATGAAAAAAAATATATTTCTCAGATGGGATGACACATGGAATACAGTCATCATTGGATGGGGCGAATACGAGGGCATTTAAAGCCCCTCTCTGCCACCCTCCTCCCCTATCTATATCGACCATTTGGCCGCTATTCATAGTATCATTCTGCTTGTTCTTCTCCATGCCCAGGCTCGCACCAATGTTGATTCTGTTTTCTCTATGCTCTGTTCAACCATGCCTCATGAGAGAGGTAAGCCCAAACGAGGGCTAGCCTATTACAACCAATTTGGTAGAAAAAAACACCCGGGGCCAACCTCTTTATCGCTCATATCAGGCGGCAACTCAGACCACCCGAGTTCTACTGCTCATAATTGGTTTGAAGAGACTCAACTAGAGCCCCATCCTTCAAGCACAAAGGGTCTCCATGGAGGTTTCCTAGTAGAAGAAGAAATTCCTCCCAACTAGGAGGAAATTCTCCCTTTCCTACCATCAACCGCCTTGGAGCACCGACTCTCCACTTGCACCACCACCCCTTTCCTGCCATCAACCGCCTTGGAGCACCGACTCTCCACTTGCACCACCACCCCTTTCCAGGAGCCAACCGAGACAGGATGCATTATGGAAGAAGAAGTCCCACTTACAGAGGAGCACTCGTGATAGAATTCGACTGCCACTATGGAAGAGGACCCTGCCATGGATTTTGCCGCTGCAAATGACTTTGCTGCTGCTACCATGGATGAAGACCATGATGATGAATAGGATCACCCAACTCCTAGCTCTTGCAGACTTACGGAAGACCACCTAGTCTTGATCTTTGAGATGCACAAGGATTTGGCATAATAGTAGCACCGCTAGAGCATCTTCAACAAGTGTTTGGATGTCTTATATGAATCCGTATCAAATGAGCATGAGAAGAGTTATTGCCCAAATTGCAACCAGCCTTTCGTCTTTCAACTTCGCCAAGATGAATGCCCAGGTTCACCCCATGTCTAGTGCTTTCACATGTTTTTTCTTTGGTTTAATTGGTAAGTTTTTGCAGTTTTTGCACACCACAGACTCTAGTTTTGGTTCGATAGGTGGCTGGGGCACTCAATCCACCAAATGTTCTAGTTTCCACGGTTGTGGAAGAACATGTGACAAGTCCCCATGTCTGTATGTCGACAATTGTCTCCTTTTCTTAAAGTTCTGGAACAATGAACAATTGTCTTGTCCACGTGTTCTGGTTTCCACTAAAGTGACAAAATAATTGACTTGCTATAATATACACTCAGACACATGTTATTTTTGAGAAAAAAAGATAATACAATATTTTTATTTAAACAAAATAAAATGAAAAAAAAAATATATTAAATTTTTTTTTTGTTTTAAAATACAATTTCAAATAAAACATTTCTATGGTTTAAATTGAAAAAAAAAAAATTAAACTAATAACATTTATGATTTTATATACTTTTATAAATTTCTTATATAGAAATGAAAATATTTAATTTTTTTTACTAAAATAATGATTCACATAAATGGAAATAAAATAAAATAATATGATAAATAACAAATTAAAAAAAATCATCATAAAACAATACTATATAAATATTATTTTTAATGTAAAATACCAAAATATAAAACATTATCAATAGAAATCATCAATAATATTTCAGATTGAATATGTTTATTTAAAATGACATTTTAAAACCAATTAATAATATCAAATATGGTAGAATGATCATTTTCAACAATTACATCTTCATTTTCAAGATTTTGACTTTCTTCTTGGACATCATTCTAAGCTTAGATTGAATCTTTTATGTTTGTAAGTTGTCCAATGTGATTTTTTATAAACAACATTTTCGATGGTGGTTACACCAAATGATGCAAAAAAATGTCCTAATAAAAAATAAAAATGTCCTAAAAAATATATTGTAGTGAACATAGTTACTGAATAGATGAGAACTCTGACTCTCAATATCCATATTTTTGGGTCAAAAACACCAAAATCAATTTGTGAATACTTTTGGGTCCAAAATACCAAAATATATCCGTGAATCCAAAAATGGTGCTATAACCTTTTTTTAGTTTAAAATTACAACAATTTTCCACCATGACATTAAATCCCCTTAAAGTTGCAAACAAAAAACTTAAAATCAACCCCCAATCAAAAAGTAGTGCTCCCAACATCACCATTTTTTGGGGTTTAAAATTATAGTTTGTTTCAAATTGTGGTCTTGACAGCCAATATTGTTCTGAACAAAAAACTTAGAATTAACTTTCAAAACAAATACTGGTGATAGCTTTAGCACTCATTTTTTTTTTCAAGATTAACATTACAACTTGTTTGAAACTATGGTCTTCACAATTGATAATGATGTACACTAACACATCAAAATCACAAATAGAAAAAAGGTGTTACATGTAGCACATATTTATTTTGGATTTAAAATTGCTACACTTTTTAAACCATAACCTATAAAAAAAAACTCAAATTGTTCCAAACAAAATCGTAAAAAAAAAATTAAATAAAACTAAAAATATA
>JZKD02S2068675.1:483420-503015 GCA_000966675.3 Picea glauca | reverse complement strand
GATCAATATCTGTGTACTACTCTTCAAAGACCCTTGCTTTCACTGCCTACTCCTGGCATTGGTTCTCAGAGGAAAATCAATTACTTAAGTCCACATTAGGCATATCAATAGATTGCCTTCCTCCATGGAATATATTAAGTATTTATAAAAAACTCAACGTTAATGAAGTCCATGTAATAGAATATTTCCAAATTTAATGAAATATGTGTTACATGGTGTTTTCCTTGGTCGTGCAACTAATAATATCACGTAATACAGTGCAATCATCGAATTATTGATCAAAGTTGTTTCACTTGGAATCCGCCATCTTATTGTACGACTCGAATCACAGTTAGTAGTCCTACAATTGAGTAATGTCTAATCCATTCGAAGTCCTATGTTATTAAGGGTATATTTACGAATTCGCCTCTTAGAACGTCATTTTGATTACATTGAATATCAACACATTCCTAAATGTCTAAATACATTAATAGATTCTCTAGCCAGTTATGTGTTAGACAAACATTTGAGAAATTTATAAAATCTAATCACACTTTGTACTTACAACAAGTAATCTGGTAGAAGCCTCATATATATATAACGATAAATTTTTTACCAAAAAGTATTTTTTGTCTGAAGACCAAAATATCAAAAATGTGAAGCACATGGATTCATATACAAATATAGCATCAAGGATGCTACTCGCTATAACATGCAACTGCCCGTGGTATCTTACAGAGAAATTGACTGATGGAAGCAGACATGCCCACTGTATGGCACTGATAATGCCTCGGGATATCATCAATAGAGGCATCCAGGATGTTCATAGTAAGCCCCTCTAGATTCTTATTTAGAATATCATGGTAAAAAATAATGACTCCTACTATATCATCTCTCTCCCCTTACCTTTGGATGGGGGATGAACCTAGAGGTCGGTGAGGTCCCACATCTACATCATCAAAAGAGCATTTGATTAAGTCATCGGATAAATAACATATAAAAACATTTTATTTTAAAAATCACAAAAACATTATAAAAACAAAATGTACTTCTTACCTATGTTCCCCCATTGAGAACCTTTAGGAAGAACCAAGTCTGGGCCACCTCGAAAGTCCAAGACGACATATGCGTAGTCATATACCATAAGCATATGGGTCCACAACCAATCAAAGAAAACATCATTATAACTGATGATAGGACCAGTCACATGTCGTGACATGAGGTCAGCCCACCTCTTCATTCTCGGATCCTATGGGGCAGGTATTCCCCACTCTACTTGTAGGTGTAAGTTTGGAACCCTCTCTAGGAATAAGGAGACCAAAATCGAACCGTATCCAAATTGTTTCAAGTCACCCCTCCTGTTAGCACCTTGTAAATTTTGTTCGGCTAATAGAATAACAATAGAGGTAGTTGTTTCAACTAGCTTTGGAGCTGAAGCACTAGCCTACTCAAATCAGAGAGGGCTCTCTCATGTCACTTGATATTTCTTTGGAAATCAGTGGCTATATTTGGTCTGTTTTGGGGTATTTTTATAAATTTGTTGGCAAGGAAGGGGAGGAACACTCAGGGATATGGAGTCAAAATTCTGAAATTGAATGAAAACAATGACTAGCTAGTAGAGCTCTCCAGAGGATAAAGGCTAAATGAGGCAATGAATTTGAGTTGTAAATTAAAATTTGTAGAGTGTAAGAGGAAAGGGAAAAAAAAAGTAATTGCATCAGAGCATTATTAAAATGAATTCTGAATTAGTTAGGAAGAAATACACAAATTTTAAATTGTTTCAGCTGAAAGCGTCACAAGACGAATTTTGGGCCTTTAACTCTCCAATTTAAACAGACGAAAATGTAAATCGAATAAAATATTACAAGAAATACATACAATGAAAGAAGACAAAACTCATATCATCACAATTAGAATCTTTTCATAGAGACTTCAAAAGATTCTGCATGTATATTCAATTCAATTCCAGAAAACTACAATAGAGTTCAAAACAACCAAAACCGTGCCCTTGCACTTCTACCCACCATTATTACACTCAACCTCTAATACTTATAAAATTTGTAATATCCCTAGGCCGAACCCAATTTTAATGTAAATCAAAGTGTACTTAAGTTGGTGAGTTGTTTGATATCATATTTTGTATGAACCTTTCATGGCATAGTGCGTGCATGTACCGTCTAGTAAATTGATGAAGTGTGTACATTCTAGGATACCGCACATAGCATCTTAAGTGTGTGTGATTGTGAGGCCAGCGAGCCTTTGTGTATATGCTATGCTTTATAGGATGGTGAGCCAGTTATTATAAGCTAGGATTCTTATGTTTTGATTAGGTCGAAGAGCCTAGATGTTAAAGGCTAGTGCGTCTATTTTTGTACATGTTTCATAATTAATATAAAATACATCACTACGTGCAGACCGACCACGATAAAAGAGATGGGGGACTAAAATCCACTAGTTAGGGAAAGGGAGGGGCCTAAAATTTAAGCAAAATGGCTAAGCTAGGGAGCTTAAGCCAAAAAGGAATATTATATTAATATTTATTAAATCATAAAGTATGGATAATTATTTTATCCTAAGTTCTAAAGTTGGGGACAAGTGGGCCAAAGTAGCTCCCAACATGACAACTGTCAAGTTGGGGACATGCATACATATTTTGGGGACTTAGTTAATTTTTTCTATCATTCTTCCCATCATTCCTTCCATAATTTAGTCATCCATTCAATCACCCATGAGCATGCACACACCCATTGAGCTATCTTTCGTATCTTCATGACTGTACCTATACCTGTATCCATAACCATTTTGTGTTGGTGTATCTGGTTAGCTTGGGAGATGGACTAAAGAAGCGGGTTGTCAGGCCTGTGGGATATTGAAGAGGCGGGTTGTCAAGCCCATGAGCAATTCTCTGGGTGAGAGAATTGTTGGGATTTGATTTCCTGAAGGTGTTGAACTGTAGCTATAGTGCTCTGAGACTTCCTATCTGGCTTGTTTCTGAAGCTCGGAAAGGAAATGGGGCATATGAAGGACTGTTGAGAAGAGAAGGGGCACACTTTCGGGGGTGGGGAAGGAATGTGGGGAATGAGGGACTGTAGGTTTTTAGTTTGATTTGGCACTTGAGACATAGTCTTTCCTGTTGTCTATGATCCCATAGCCTGGTTAGGAATCCCTTTACCCAGGTGGAGTTTAGTCCCATCTCAGGAGTGACTTAGTGTTGAGAGTGATAAACATTATAGTCTAAGGCTGGGAGGTTCGTGGAAGGTCTGCACGTATTTGGTGACATTCTTACCAAGATAAGTGCCAATTGTGTGATAAATTTACATGTTGCATTGTTACTTACGTTCTTATTCTTATGTGTTATCATATGTGTGGTTATAACTGTGTTTATTTTTATGGGTATTTTCTGTATATGTTGCATGTATATGTTTACTATTATTTAGTGTGAATCTGTGCATTTACATGTGTATTGTGTGTTTACGTTTTTATATATAAAGATTTCGCAAGAGTTTTGTGTGTATATTTTAATTGCATGCAGTTTGAAAAATTTATGTGACATAGCTCAGTTGGATACTGGGTATGTTACAGTATGTTCCGTAGAGAGAGAATAGTAAGAGTTCTCTAGCATAGCGTGGCTCGGCATGGATGGCCAGGGACATTACAACATGGTATTAGAGCTTCAGTTTTCAACACTGAGCCTGGATGGGCTGAGACAGTTGAGTTGAAGTGAAATGTCACAAAGGATCTATTTTGAAGTGGCCAAATTTCAGTTGGTAGAGCATCCATGGTAAAAAGTAACAACAACTGGGTGGAATTGGGAAAAAGCCCCAATTTCTGTTGATAAATTCGTGAGAAAATTGAGAAATTCGGCCAAGTGGTGAGATATTACTGGTTTAATCTCTTTTCTAGCAAATTGGGACCTGGAATTGGTCGAATTCAAAGTTACAGTGAAGCCATGACAAATGGACCGAATTTAGTAATTAAAATTCTCAATTTGTGAATTGATTTTGGGTAAATTCGTTTCAGAAATATCAACCCACAATGATTTGTTGTTTCATAGGTTGAATTGGTGTTATCAGGGTGAAATTGAATGAATTTCATAGTTGCAGAATGTCTATGGTAAATTGAGGAAAAAAGTTAAGCAAAATCCCCAATTCTTGCAACGGAATTCATGAGGAATTGATGCGCATAAAAATGAATGTGCATAGGTAGGCACACTAAAAATGCATGATGCAAGGTGAAAATCTTGTGATAGATAAAATTTGGCACTGCGTGGCAAGATATTGGCATGCTAAATTTTGGTGGCGTGTGGAAAAATTTTAGTGTGCAGGTGTGTGTGCTAAATTTCGGTGCCACGTGGAAAATTTTTAGTGTGCAGGAGTGCGTGCTAAATATCGGCACCACGCGGAAAAATGTTGGTGTACAGGAGCACACTCTAAATTTAGCATTGCATGGTGTGCACACACAGAATAATGATGTGTGTGGTGTGCGCAGTGTTGGCAGAGCACAGAGGATTTTTGTTGGTGCGCGCGTAATGTGGGTAAATGTTGTCGCGCGACAATTTAGTTAATGGTGTGCACAGAGTATTGGTTCACGGTGAGGGTGTACTAAACTTTGGCATGGTACAACACGTAGAGTGAAATGCGCATGGAATATCAGTGCATGATACAAAATCTACGCACAATAGGTAATAGTGCAAGAACCGAAACTACGCACAGTGGATATTGGCGCGTGACAGAAAGGTAGTGCACGCAAGTTATTGGCGCGATAGAGAAGTGATACACAGTGGTTTTAAAGTGCATGAATCACAATTTACCGTGTGTTGTTGTTGTGCATGGTGAATATGGGTTTACCGGTTGAAAATTGTGCGTGCGAAGTTGTTTGAAGGGTGAACAACAACAAAAAACCAGTGATTTTCTGCGATGTTTTATATCATTTGAACGTCATCTTTTTGCAATGCGTTTTTGATGGCCTTAAGAGCGTTTTTAGCAACTCAAAAACTATAAGATAGAGGTGTACTAGAAGTACACTATCTCCACAAATCAAATCAAATAGCTCAGAGAGAGATTTCTAATGGTGTAAACCATTTGTCAAACGAAGCTTTTGTGAGAAAGTTACAACACAAACAATGAAGAGTAAATTTTAGGACCCAACTAACTTCAAAGAGCCATAACTTTATTCTCCGGAATCATATTGAGACGCAAGAGTAGTCAATGGAAAGATATTAAGCCACAGAAGACAGTCCTAGAGTTCAATTAAATTTTTGGGCATGGTAAAAATGTTTGATATGGAAAATAAAGAACTTGTAGCATATCAGTTACAATATGGTATTTTGGCCTAGAACTTCAGCCAGCTGTAACTAACAGCCTGGAACCCAGAAAGAGATGAAACTTGGCCATACTATCCATAATATGTATATGAGGAAACTTAATTGAGATCCAACGAAAATTCCAGAGTAGGTGCAAAAATGCATAATTACAACGCATAGTTGTGCAAAGTTGAAAAATGAACAAAAAAATTAATGGGAAAATTTCAAATAGCCATAACTTTCTGCTCAAGATTTGGAATTGAGCATGGGAGAAGGCGTTAGAAAGGTATTGGATAATGGAATCTAAATATACACCCATAAAATTGATCGGGGAATTCAATTTTCTAGGAAATTAGAAGAAATAATTCTAATATGTATTATTGAACCATAATGGTTCATATTTTCATGAAATTGTTGAAACAGTTCGCCTGACAAAGTTTTGTTGGCTACACATTTTTAAGAATTAACAACAAATAGATCAGATCAAGATAAGCATATATTCCATAGGAATGGAAGAGGCACAAGGGACTTACAGTCAGGAGGATGAGATTAGAGGGATGGATGTCTAGTTGGGCATTGAAGGAACAAACTCCAATGGACATGGAGATGAAAGGAATGAAAACATGAATATGGTAGAGACCATTAAAAATTTACAGAAGGATGTCCAAATCCATAAATATGATAATGAAAGTCTTATGAGAGCCAAGGAGCAAAAGGATGACTTCAACATGAATTTGTTGCAGAGCTTGAACCAAATTGAAAATAAATTTGACAAGGAGAGTGGCTCAAGAAAATCTAGAAGTCACAGGCCTTCTGATGAGAAAAGAAAAGCAAGAAGTGTTAGCAGACATCACCATCACTCCCTAAGGAATTCCAATAAGATATAAGGTAGTAGCTCAATTCCATCCCCTGTCAGAAAGAATAAGAGGTCTGAGGTGGATGAGCTATGAGGAGAAATGAAAAAAATCAAACCTCCTACATTTGACGGTGAGAACAAGAAGGATGAAGATGCAGAGACATGGTTATTGGGCATGAGAAAGTATTTTCAATTGCATAATCATTATTCTCATGTAGAAGGTAGAATTTTTATCTATCAACTCAAGGGAAAGGCATCCATGTGGTCAGATCAGCTTGTGCAGATGCAACACATTAAAGAGAAAAGTGTTACTTGGAGGGAATTCAAGAAGTATTTTGAGAAGAAATACTTGACTAAGATATACTATGACAAGAAAATGAAAGAGTTCCTTGAACTCAAGCTTGGAAGCGTGACAATAGATGAATATGAGAGAAGGTTTTTAGAACTGCTGAAGTATGTCTCTTTCATCAAGGATGAGACAGTTAAGATTCAAAGTTATTTTAGTGGATTGACATCATTCATCAGTGAGAAAATACAGTATGATGATCCCAATACATTGGAGGAGACCATAAGGTGAGCTAAATTCCTTTATGATCAGAAAAAATCAAGTCCAACCTTCCAAAAATCTTGGGAAGATAAAAAGAAATTCAAGGTGGATCAAAGGAAGAAGGGGTCTAAGACACCATTCTTCAAAAATAATCCTCAGGGACAACCAACTCCTAGAGAGCCCAGAGCGATTTAAACAGGGGGTCAAAGGCCAAGGCAACCACCTATTCAATGTTGGGGTTGTAAAGGAGATCATATGTACAGATATTTTCCTCACAGAGGTGAAAAAGGGAGGACTTTTCACAATGTACAACAAGATGAAATAGTGGAGGACATAGGCAAAAATGTGCCAAAGATCTATACAGCCCTGGACAACAAACAAGCAGAGTATCATTCACATATGATTGAAGTGGAAGGTATGATCAACAACCAAACCATTTCTATTTTAATTGATTCAGGAGATAGCCATAGTTATATAGATCCTAAGATGATGGAAAGTTTGCATTTTCCAAGAAGAAAGCATTGAAAATCTTGGTTGGTGCAGCTGGTAACTGGAGCCAAAAGAAAATTTAATGAGATGGTTAAGTCATGTCTTATGGAAATGAATGGATTGAACACCATGGCAGATTTGAACATCTTCCATTTAGGTTCCTATGATTGTCTAATTGGGAGGGATTGGTTGGAACAACATCATGCCATCTTAGACTGTCATAACAAGGAATTTAATTGATTGGATGAGGAAGGGAACCAAAGGAAAGTGCAGGGAATTCCCAGGGAAATAACCATCAGAGAAATTTCAGCATTGTAGCTAAAGAAATGTTACAGGAAAGGGTGTCAATTATTTGTAGTTTACATGGATGCAAACCTACAGATAAGGTGCCAAATTTGGAAGATCATGCAGTCTTGGAAGAGTTTGAATATGTGTTCAAGGAGATACTAGGATGACCCCAAAAGAGATATATTGATTTCTCTATAAATTTAATGCCTGGAGCAGCTCCAGTGTCAAAGACTCCTTACAGAATGAGTACACCAGAACTAAAGGAGTTGCAAATGCATCTTGAAGAACTTCTTAAGAAGGAGTATATACGCCCAAGTGTGTCACCTTGGGGTGCCCAAGTCTTGTTCTTGAAGAATAAAGATGGAACATTAAGATTGCGCATTGATTTTAGACAGTTGAATAAAGTGACTGTTAAGAACAAGTATCCTCTGCCAAGGATTGATGATCTTATTGATCAATTAAAGGATGCAAATATATTTTCAAAGATAGATCTCAGGTCAAGATACCATCAGGTAAGGATTAGAGAGGAATATATCAACAAGACAACCTTTAGGACAAGGTATGGTCATTATGAGTTCACAGTGGTGCCATTTGGGTTGTCAAATGCACCAACTGTTTTCATGTGCTAAATGAATGATGTTTTTTGGGAATATTTAGACAAGTTTGTCATTGTCTTTTTGGATGACATTCTTATATATTCCAAGTCATAAGAAAAGAATGAGAATCAATTGAGGATGGTGTTGCAAGTGTTAAGGGATCATTTGTTGTATGACAAGTTGAGAAAGTGCTCATTTTATCAAAAGCAAATTCATTATTTGGGGCATACCATTTCAAAGGATGGGATAGCAGTGGATCCTGAGAAGATAGAAGATATTAGAGAATGGTCAGTGCCAAAGAATGTGACAAAGTTTAGATCATTCATGGGCCTTGCAGGATACTACATAAGATTTATTGAAGGATTTTCAAAGATTGCACACCCAATCACTTCCTTGCAAATAAAGGGTGTGAATTTTCAGTGGACATTGGATTGTGAAAAGAGTTTCCAACACTTGAAACAATTATTAACAAGTTCTCCAATACTAGGGATTAAAGACCCAAATGAAGAATTCATTGTATGTACAGATGCATGTAAAGAAGGAATTGGTGGAGTCCTCAGTCAAAATGGGTTTGTTATATGTTATGAATCAAGGAAGTTGAAAGAGCATGAAAGACACTATGTCACTCATGATTTTGAGTTGGCAGATTCCATAGTGCATGCATCGAGGAAATGGATACACAACCTTATGGGGAAAAGGTTTGAGCTAAGAATAGAACATAATGGTATGAAATATTTATTTGATCAGCCAAATCTAAATGCTAGACAAACCAGATGGTTATAATTTCTAAGTGAATATGACTTTGATATAAAACATATCAAGGGAAAAGAGAAAAAAGGGGCTGATGCACTCAGCAGAAGAGTACATAAATTGCATGATACAACCATTATCATGTACCAATCATATTTGAAAGATAGAATTTCAGAGGCTACCAAATCAGATTTGCAATATAAGGAATTAGTGGCAAAATTACAACAAGGTATTTTGCAGCATAAAATTGAAGATTACAAGATAGATAATGATGAAATTCTCAGGTACAAGGGCATAATTTATGTACCAAATTCCCAAGAGTTGAAAAATATGATATTGAGAGAAATGAATAATGTGCCTTATGCTGGGCACCCAGGATATCATAAAACTATTGCAACTGTCAAGATCCAATATTATTGGCTAGGCATGAAGAAAGAGGTTGCTGATTTTATTGCCAGGTGTTTGGAATGTCAAAAAGTAAAGTCTGAGTATAGACACCTAGCTGGTTTGCTATAGCCATTACCCATTCCTGAGTGGAAATGGGAAGTTGTAACAATGGATTTCATCACCAAACTTCCCATAGCAAACAAGAAACATGATTATATCATGGTAGTGGTGGATAAGCTTACTAAAGCTGCCCATTTTGTTCCAGTTAAGCTGATTCACAAGGAAGAAAACATTGTTGATGTTTATATGAAGGAAATTGCTAGATTACATGGCATACCTAAGAAAATTGTGTCTGACAGAGATCCAAAATTTACCTCAAATTTTTGGAAAGGATTATTTAATGGATTTGGAAAAAAATTGAATTTTAGCACAACTTATCATCCAGAATCGGATGGAAAAATAGAGAGGATGAATCAAGTGATTGAAGATATGTTGAGGATGTATGTGATGGATAAACCATCAAAATGGGAAGACTACCTACACTTGGTAGATTTTGATTATAACAATGGGTACAAAGCATCTCTAAAGAGGAGCCCATTTGAGGCACTTTATGGCAGAAAGTGCAACACACTAGTAAGTTGGGATAATCCAGCAGACAAAGCAGTGATTGGGCCAGATTTTCTCAGGGAAATGGAGGAGAAAATAATAAAAATAAAACAAAATTTAAAGGCTACCCAAGACAGGTAGAAAATTTATGTTGATAAGGGAAGAACTCATAGGGAATTTAAAGTGGGTGACCATGTATTCTTGAAAGTGAAATCCAACAGAAGTTCCCTGAAGTTGGGAAACTGTTCAAAGTTGGCAGCTCACTATTGTGGGTCATTTGAAATCCTACAGAGGACTGGTCCAGTATTTTATATTATTTCATTGACTGCATCTATGTATGTTCATAATGTGTTCCATGTATCATTGCTAAACAAATATATACCTGATGCTAATCATGTTATTGATTGGAATGTGATTCAGGTGGAGCAAGAAGGCACTTTTCAAGTGCATTCGGTACGCATTCTGGATTGGAAAATCAAACAAATCCATAATCGAGCCATAGGGTTGTAAAGGTCCAATGGACCTGGTACGGTCCTAATGATGCTACTTGGGAGCATGAGGATGCAATGTGGGAAGAATACCCACATTGTTTTGAGGATTTTTGAAATTTTGTTGTATATGGGTACATGATGCACTGAGGACAATGCCTAAATAAGGGGAGGGGATTTTAATATCCATGGATGATTTTAGGGGCTAAATTTCGCTCAGGGGCTAATTTTCCATGGTTTTTCCAAAAACGAGATTCGCTATTTTAAAAATGATTTGCCCAAATTCTATAGGATAAAATTATTTTACCTTAAAAATTGCCAAAATTTTATAAAAACTATATAGAATCCTTATAAATTTGAATATTTTAACAGAAATATCCCCAAACATTTATAGTTTTAATATGAAGGATTAATAAGATTCGCCAAGGTTTCTACATTTTAAAACAAATTTCCATCCTTAAAATCATCCTTAGTAATATCCCTAGGTCGAACCCAATTGTAATGTAAATGAAAGTTTACTTAATATGGTGAGTTGTTTGATATCATATTTTGTATGCAACTTTCATGGCATAGTGTGCGCATGCACCGCACAATAAATTGATGAAGTGTGCACATTCTAGTATATCGCGTGCAACATCTTAAGTGTGCGTGATTTTGAGGCTAGCGAGTCTTTGTGTATATGATATGTTTTATAGGCTGGTGAGCTAGTTATTATAATCTAGGGTGCTTATGTTTTGATTAGGCCAGAGAGATTAGATGTTAAAGGCCAATGCGCCTGTTTTTGTACATGTTTCATAATTAATATAAAATACATCACTACACATAGACCGACCATGATAAAAGAGATGGGGGACTAAACACCACTAGTTAAGGAAAGGGAGGGGCCTAAAAGTTAAGGAAAAAGGATAATCTAGGGAGATTAAGCCAAAAAGGCATATTATATTAATATTTCTTAAATCATAAAGTATGGATAATTATTTTATCCTAAGTTCTAAAGTTAGGGACAAGTGGGCCAAAGTAGCTCCCAACATGATAAGTGTCAAGTTGGGGACATGCATACATATTGTGGGGACTTAGTTCATTTTTTTCCATCATTCTTCCCATCATTCCTTCCATCATTCAGTCATCGAGTCAATCATCCATGAGCATGCATACACCTATTGATCTATCTTTCGTATATTCATGACTGTACCTGAACCTGTATCCATAGCCATTTTGTGTTGGTGTATTTGGTTAGCTTGGGAGATGGACTGAAGAAGTGGGTTGTCAGGCCCGTGAGAAATTCTCTGGGTGAGAGAATTGTTGGGATTTGATTTCCTGAAGGTGCTAAAATATAGCTATAGTTCTCTGATACTTCCTGTTTGGCCTGTTGTTGAAGCCTAGAAAGGAAGTGGGGCAGCCGAAGGACTACTGAGAAGAGAAGGGGCACACTTCTGGGGGTGGGACATGCATGTGGGAATTATGGACTATAGGTTGTTAGCTTGAGTTGGCACTTGAGACAAAGTCTTACCTGTTGTCTATGAGCACTTAGCCTGGTTAGGAATCCCTTTACCTGGGTGGAGTTTAGTCCCAGCTGAGGGGTGACTCACTATTGAGAGTGATGAATAGTGTGGTCTAAGGCTAGGAGGTTCATAGAAGGTCTGGACACAGTTAGTGATATTCTTACCAAGATAAGTGCCAATTGTGTGATAAATTTACATGTTGCATTGTTATTTACGTGCTTATTCTTATGGGTTATCATATGTGTGGTTATAACTGTGTTTATTTTTATGGGTATTTCCTATATATGTTGCATGTATATGTTTACTGTTATTCAAATCCGTGCATTTACATATGTATTGTGTGTTTATGTTTTTATATATAAATCTTCTGCAAGAGTTCTGTGTGTGTATATTTTAATTGCATGCAGTTCGAAAAATTTATGTGGCATAACTTAGTTGGATGTTGGGTATGTTATAGTATGTTCCACATAGAGAGTACAGTAAGAGTTCTTTGATGTACTGTGGCCCAACATGGATGGTCAGGTACATTACAAAATTCTAGTTCCTTCAGTGTGCAACCAGTCACAATAACTGAAATGAAATGTTACAAGTTCTACAATGATTACAAATGGCAGTTTTTAGGAAAAAAATATTTCATGATCCATGTAGATTCCTCTGATGTTGCAGCTCCTTCCTCTGCCACATTCTCTTTGAAATGTCGCTCATACTCTTTCAAATATAATTTCATTTATCCATATTCTCATAAACATTTGAGAATAATATATTTGAAATAAAAATGATTCCCAAATATTTTCTATCTCGTAGAATTAAATTTCCATAATTTAATTCATGCCCATGGTTCTTTAAAATCTTGTCTTGTTTTTACCAATTCACCATTTCAATGTAAAAAAAACATTTACTGTTACAATTTCACATGAAAAACATTTACTATGTTATGTTTTTCCAATTTACCGTTTCATTGTGAAAACACATTTACAGTGTGTTTTTTCTAGTTTACCATCTTTGGTAAAATACCTTTCATCTTCTTCTTTTACTTCCTAAAACCTTTGGATAAAGAATTATCCAAGTCTCCATTCACGTTCATCTTCCCATTTAAATCTTTTTCATGGAAATAAACATTAATTTCATTAATTCATAAAACTTTAATCTTGCCTCTGTAAAACCTTTTCACGGTGAGGAGAAATCTCATTTATTAGAAATTCCATAATTGTTGTTGAAATGCACTCCTAGAAAAGTGTCGCACATTAAACATATGATAAATGGTGCATTTATTACATCGGGCTTGGGTTGGAGTGTTTTAATCCAAGCTGCTTTTACCCCTGGTATGCTCCACGTAAAAACACGTGTCCAATCACCAAACTACTGGTTTATTCCCCAACCCTCCTTCACATAATTAACCTCCTCGCTACTTCGATGCCCAATATGTATTTTCACCCTCCATACAACCTTTGGATTTTCCACATTATAAATTGAGATTTGTGCCCATGATTTCACTTGATTCTATAAATTAAATATTGGATTAAATATTAATATAAATATTTTAATAGAAAAATATTTATATTAATAATAATAAACCCTTTTTTCTATTTTGTAAGGACTTTGGGCATATGAGGCTTAACACATGACTTTGTGGATAGGATAAGGGTGCTTAATAAAAGGAATATTTTTTATTTTCAATGGGAATATAAAAAGAAGGGTAAAAATTAATGAAGTGATGGAACTAAGGGATTTGGATAAGCATTAAGGCTAGGTATAGGTTTGGGATATTTGCCAAAATTTTTACTTATGGAGGACATGACTATTTTGGATAATCAATTGAATGAAGGATTTAGGTGATGGGATCTTGATGAAGCTGGTGAAAAAGTTTTAAGATCTGAGTGGAAAGATAACACAAGGACAAGATGCTTTGGGAAAAATTAATACAAATTAGCAGGTGATACCATAGGCTCCAAATGGGGATGCTATCCTCCCTGTGAGGTAGCAAAGAACTCATAGAATCAGTGCCTAATACATTAGGTTGCTCCCAAAACATGTGTGTTTACCCTGTTCTGACCTGTCACTAGTGTCTGCTGAAAAGAAAACTCTGCACATTGCTCTCAACACGATACTGAACATTGAATACACCACTAACATATGATTGTACGGACTATTGGAAATCCAAACTGAAAAATGATTGACCAACAAGATTATTTGCACACTCATATCTACTATAAAACTGCTGAAATGAATACTCAATCAAGTGATGCTAAAGTGCCAATGCAACCAATCAATCAATTGGCTTCGCGATTTTTCTCTGCTCACATCTTCCTTTAGTAGGCAAACGAATCTAAAAGATGGCAGCTGAAAACAAAAGTTGAATCCAAAGACTAAGCTTATGAATGAAACAAACTCCTCCTTAACTAAAGACTATAATAGGATGGCCACAGGATCTTGAAAACCATGAAAAATAATTTCTTCTTGATGAGCACAAACAAAAAGACAAGCCTCTTTCATAAGTGTTTTTTTCTCTTGCTCTATTTCTTCAGTTCTGAGAACATTTTCAAATGAAATGGAAGAAATAGGTTTGTCTAATTTTCCATGCATCTCAAAAAAAACATGCATACATTCTTGAACATCTTCAAATATGAAAACCGTATTATGTGTATCAAAGCTATCCTCTTGTTCAACAAACAATTCTGATTTGGTTTCATTAAAATTCTAGAAATTTGTTTGAGGACTGTCATTTTGAATTTCAAAGGAATGAATGGAAATAAATTCATGCTCATAATATTCTTGCAAATGTGAAAAGATAATAGCATGCACTATTTCACAGTCTAGAGTTCCCATGGATGCATTTTCAAAACCATGATTTTCAAATGAATCAAATAAAACCACTACCTCTTCATTATCTTTCTATATTTCTGATTGAAAAATGGCATATGTTGTTTTGTTTCTTTCCTAAAGCTCTATGTCATTTGTTTTTTCACTGCTTGGAGTCCTCATAGATGTAGTTTCGAAATCCTCATCCATGTCTAGGCCACTTAGAATTTGAACAACCACATCATTCACAGGGGAAGAAAGACAACTTTGAAACACTTTGTCTTGCTAGAAATATTGTTGAATATCTTCATCAAGCTTAGGAGAAGGAAAATGACTTTTAGCAACAATTTCTTGATCAGCTTCATCTTCAACCAAAGGAGGGGCTACTATTTGTTGTTGGGATGAATATTTATAAAAGGCTTCTACAATTTCATCATTCATACACACTTCATCACCAAAAACATTTTCAAGGTATTTAATGAATTGTTCACAAAATTCACAACAATCTTCAAACACCAAGGATGAAGGATTAGACTCTCCATAATGCTTAAAGAATGTTATATGGAAATATTCAAGAGAATATAAGCTGCTTGGTTTTAAACCTTCATACCATAATCTTGCTTCCCCTCTAAAGTAGCCATAAAAAATTTCATCAATCAATCCTCATGAAATTTAATCCCCAGCTTACATATGTGCATGTGAAATCTAATCAAGTGCAAGGCAACATCATTTCCTTTCCCATATTTGAATTTAGGAAAATGTTTTTGCCAATCTATGTGAGGAATACGATTTGGAAATCGAGGAATATGAAAACGATTCATTGGAGCATACCTTGCAGATATTGAACTCGTCTTCGGACAATGGAGTTGCCAATGATGTTTTGGAAGTTGGATTCTGCATTGAGAGTGGATTTGCCAGTTAAAATTCAAATTTATGGATTCTTCTACCAGTGTAATCACCTTCAAACTGATTTTTTGATGTGTGGAGTCGCTAGAGCAGGAATACAACCAATATGTGCCTAAGTGTCTTATTCTCTTAGACCTTAGAACTCAACCATGTCATTCTTTCCCAGGGAAAAAAATTCAATTTCGTCCTCGACAACAACGCCAAAATTCTATCATTGTGTAAATTTTGTCCGACAGATAGAAAAAAAAATAGAGGTAACTATTTCAACCAGCTTTAGAGCTGAAGCACTAGCCTGCTCAACTCAGAGAGGGCTATCTTGTGTCACTTGATATTTATTTGGAAATCGATGGCTATATTTGGTTTGTTTTGGGGTTTGTTTATAAAGTTGTTGGCGAGGAATGGGAGGAACACTCAGGGATATGGAGTCAAAATTCTGAAATTTAATGAAAACAATGACTGGCCAGTAGAGATCTCTAGAGGATAAAGGATAAATGAGGCAATGAATCTGAGTTGTAAATTGAAATTTGTAGAGTGTAAGAGGAAAGGGAAAAAACAAGTAACTGCATCATAGCATTAATAAAATGAATTATGAATTATTTAGGAAGAAATACACACAGTTTAAATAGTTTCAGCCAAGAGCGTCACAAGACGGATTCTGGGCCTTTAACTCTCCAATTTAAATAGAAGAAAATGTAAATGGAATAAAGGATTACAATAAATGCATAAAATGAAAGACGACAAAACTCATATCATCACCATTAGAATCTTTTCATAGAGACTTCAAAAGCTTATGCATGTATATTCAATTCAGTTGCAGAAAATTACAATAGAGTTCAGAACAACCAGAACTGTTCCCTTGCACTTCTGCCCACCATTAATATACTCAGAACCTCTAATACTTATAAAATTTGAGTTCCTTCACTGTGCAACCAGTTACAATAACTGAAATGAAACATTACAACTTCTACAATGATTACAAATGACAGTTTTAGGAAAAAAATGTTTCATGATCCTTGCAGATTCCTCTAACACTCCATCTCCTTCCTCTGCCACGTTCTCTTTGAAATGTCACTCATACTCTTTCAAATATAATTGCATTTATCCATATTCTCATTAAACATTTGAGAATAATATATTTGAAATAAAAATAATTCTCAAATATTTTCTATTTTGTAGAATTAAATTTCCATAATTTAATTCATGCCCATGGTTCTTTAAAACCATGTCTTGTTTTTCCCAATTCACCATTTGACCGTAAAAAAACATTTACTATTACCATTTCAGATGAAAAACATTTACTGTGTTATGTTTTTCCAATTTACCGTTTCACTGTGAAAAGACATTTACTGTGTGTTTTTTCTAGTTTATCGTCTTTGGTAAAATACCTTTTATCTTCTTCTTTTACTTATTAAAAACTTTGGATAAAGAATTATCCAAGTCTTCGTTCACATGTATCTTCCCATTTAAATATTTTTCATGGAAATAAACATTAATTTCTTTAATTCTTAAAACTTGAATCTTGCCTCTATAAAACCTTTTCACAGTGAGGAGGAATCTCATTTATTAGAAATTCCATAATTGTTGTTGAAATGCACTCCTGGAAAAGTGTCTCACATTAAACATATGACAAATGGTGCATTTATTACATTGGTCTTGGGCTGGATTGGTTTAATACAAACTACTTTTACCCGCGATATGCTCCACGCAAAAACACGTGTCCAATCACCAAACCACCGGTTTATTCCCCGACCCGTCTTCACATAATTAACCTCCTTGCTACTTCAATGCCCGATATGTATGTGCGTCCTCCATCCAACCTTTGAATTTTCCACATTATAAATTGAGATTCGTGCCCATGATTTGACGTGATTCCATAAATTAAATATTGGATTAAATATTAATATAAATATTTTAATATAAAAATATTTATATTAATAATAATAAACCATTTTTTTCTATTTTCTAAGAACTTTGGGCATATGAGGCTTAACACATGACTTTGTGGATAGGATAAGGGTGCTTAATAAAAGGAATATTTGTTATTTTCAACGGGAATATGAAAATAAGGGTAAACATTAATGAAGTGATGGAACTAAGGGATTTGGATAAGCATTAAGGCTAGGTATAGGTTTGGGATATTTGCCAAATTTTTTACTTATAGAGGACATGACTATTTTGGATGATTAGTTGAATGAAGGATTTAGGTGATGGGAGCTTGACAGAGTTGGTGAATTTTTTTTAAGATCTGAGTGGAAAGATAGCACAAGGACAAGATTCTTTGGGAAAAATTAATGCAAATTAGCAGGTGATAACACCTCCTACACTTGATTAATTGTTTTTTCATTCTTTTGAGAACCCCATCACACAAGTTGAAAACTCAAGGCTCCATACATTCCAGTGCATATTGGAAGTAGCTCTGAATAGTCATATGGGGAGCTGCACTCCTTGCCATGCGTGTGATAGTGTAGAGGACAATCCGTAGAGGCAAATCACGAATGTCTCTGATAGCGACTTTGCCTCTATGTTTCTGAGTACCGGGTACGCAATACTCACTAATATAGTGACTCATAGGCTCACCACCCCCTACTACCTGTCAATGTAACTCGGTCCCTGCAGCGAGACAAGCCAATCAAGAAGTAGATATCCTCGATATCTATCTCAAGAATGTGATCCCCACACGGAATACCTGCTGGTCCACATCCCATTGTGAACTAAGTATTCAAGCAAATTCAACTGGGCCCTCATGCCTTGGATCTTGAAGAAATTTAGCAATCCACACTGCCAGAGGGAATTTACCATTCTTGGGTCATTCCCGGTAAAGTAATATTCATCCTCATTCTCTCTCTCTCTCTCTCCATTCCAACATCCTTATCATAAAAAACCTGAAATGGAACATAAAAGAGGGATTAATACCTTCATCTTCTCCTTGGAAACGTTTTATTGGAAAATACATATAAAAACATTTTTTTAATTGTGCACGTCACAGGCTAGGAGACCCGTATAGTGCAGCGACGTCATAGTCTATCTTTAAGGCCGACTACGACAACCTTGGGTCACTGTAGGGCACGATATAGGGCGCCTTCGATGACCTCCACACATGGGTACCCTTGAAAATTTAACTCAAAAAGACATTTCTAACCAATGAAAAAAAAAACTTGATCCATGAAAAGTTGAAGGAGATTAAAATTACATGTTCAGTAGAGATCGTTCATCAAATGATCAGTTGTGCCTCCCGTAATCCACAGTGGAATTTTGAGGTAAATTGGGGGTTTTGGAACAAAGTTTGGGTGGAGTAACAATGAAATGGTACAATAAGTTCTTACCCATATTTATTTACTTTTTCACTTTTCCATTTATATCTTATATTATTTTATGCATTCCACCTAAACCCTAAAGTTCTAATGACATTCCAGGTGTTTGGTTTTTTGTAGATGCAAGAATTAAGAGTGAATTATTGAATAATGATACACTTTTTGGTTTTCTTTTATACATTTGTCGCATGTACATATCCTTTGAGAGTTTTTCAGGAAAAAATCCGATCTTAGTTTTTGTTCTTTCTCGTGCTTGTAAATCAATGAGAATGTAACCAAGTATACTTTTATCACTTTTTCAGACTCATAAAGGTTATATGAAAAAGGAACCCCCTGGAGTTCCCTTTAAGATCTTTTCAGACTCTCTAAACATGAAAATATTGCTGAGTGAACTTGTTCTTTTCACGCTCGTAAAAGTATTTGAAGAAAACATTTGATGAGTGGTAGGTTATCACTTTTTCGGTCTCTTCAGATCAACTTATTAAAAAGGAACTTGTGGAGTCCTCTTTAAGTGTTTTTTAGACTCTCTAAACATGAAAAACCCTCAAGTTTTCTCTCTTTGGACTTGTTAAACAAACATTGAAAGACTTGTCTGGGCCTGAACCACTCCTTGTTAGGGTTCGTTAAACATAATCCAAGGGACTAGTCTGAAGGATGAGCTTACATCAACAAGCATATGGGTGAAATCATGAAGGTGGGTTACACTTTTGCTTGTTTTATGACAAAAAAAACTGTATTTTCACAAGTTATTCAACTTCCGGCATATAAAAGTATTTTTTTTATTTAGAA
>JZKD02S2068675.1:451473-467701 GCA_000966675.3 Picea glauca | reverse complement strand
CCAGAGGGCGAAAGACCAATAAAGCGCGCAGAGAAAAGGAAGCAGTGTCCAACATTTCTTCAGGATCTCAGAAAAAGTTGGACCCTTACATCAAGGGGAAATTTTCACCCCCCCCCAGTTTAATGCTTTGCTTTTGTCTTCTACTATGCTCACAATTTGTGAGAATTTATTCATGTATGCAATTTCTGTCATTCTCTCGAATTAGTTCAAGAAGCAAATGGGATGGGTTTCCCAAGACGTTCACAAGAAGGTTGGCAGCACTGTTAGAGGTCACCAACCTTCTTTCGATATGTAATTCTCTGATCTAGGCTTGCCTAAAAGCCGATTAATGCAACATAACCGTTCTAGTTAAAAAAAAAAAACCAAGGATATCCAAGCCGAATTTCAGAAGGAATGTGAAGAAAAGAGTGCCGGAATTGAAGGGAGGATAAATTCTTTTGATGATGCTTTCTAAGGTATGTTATTACAGGTCATCTCACCATTTTCTCTATAACTTGTTTTCTATAATGATTCAAACCATGAAATTTTATTCCATTGAGAAAACATACCCAAGTACCTATGGTAAAAAAATAATCTTGTGGGTCGTTTTATTTTGGGAGTTACATTCCGTGGAAAATAGGGTTTGTGGCTAGTCTTGAAACTAGTCAAAAACAAGTGTTTCGGGTAAAAACATCATAACGTTTTCATAAAAGATCCAAATTTAGTGAGACCAAATGTATTGGTTAGGGTATAGGATGTAGTATGTTTTGTAACAGTTTCAAATCAATTCAATGAATATTTTGTGTGGGGCATGCTCTACAATGTCTCTTTTTAGAATAAGACATAATTTAGCAAGGTATGCCATTTTTTCTATAACGCCTTTTCTGAGATGTTCCAAGTAGTGCCACCTGGAGGAATTGCATAAAAGACACTGAAGAATATTGTGTATCAGTTTCAGATCTTTATTCATTATAGGTACAAAGTTATTTTTATTTCAAGTTGGGGTTGTTGACTAATCCAAAACTAGTCATGGTTGAGACAAGAAGTTGATGAGTTGGCACATACACGAGGTGTATAGTTGATGATGTTGGTACATATTGTTGAGTCATTGTTGAGGAGTATTTGAAACATTATTGGTATATAATTGGTACATGGTTGGATGCACTTGTTTATCGTACATGTTGATTACAGGTTGGTGCATGGTCGATGCACTTGTTTATGTTGACATATTGATATTTGTTGAGGATTGTTGCCTCATCTCATTTGGTGCTAAGAATGTAAGTTGAGTCTTGCATATAGAGCTGGTTCTCTTGTAGAGTTGTACTCTATTCAGTTGTTGTTGAAAAACCCCCGGATTGAAGTCCACAATAGAAAGAAAAATTGTACATACATCTTGTGTTCTTTGTGTTCCTTGTGGAGATGATTTGTTGATGATATATTGCTGATATATGTTGTTGATATGTATTCACATCTAATTTATTATAAATGAAAACAATGAGTAATGAGAAAATGTTGAATGCTAACTAAGGAGTTTTTGTGTAAGAGGGAAGTTTTGGGAAAAATATCCCCACACTCAGTCACCTCCCCCCTCTAAGTGTGGTAGGTGTGTCCAATAGCTTCCATCCTCTCTTCATTCAATTACGTAGTACATGATAGTCAGCCAAACATTAATCCATGCATTGAAACTTGCATACATTTCTTTCCAAATGCGCCACCCGATCCATACTAACCATTAATCCAAAACCATATTATAACATATATCATATGTGCCCCATATAACTCAATAAAAATCGTATAGCCACTAACATTGCTAGTTAGGACTAACATCAATTTCTTTAATTTCAAATGCATATAATATAACATAGCATAGTGTAGTTTACTTCCTTCTTCTTGGATTCTTTTTTCTTATATTTCTCTTGTATCTTTTTATAACTAACATGTGTCTTGTGCAAGTGCAACATGTAATGAATAATGGCTATGATAGAAATGTAATTCTAGTTAACATAAGCCATTTATAACATGGAATTTAGAACTTAGAGAAACAAAACCAACACATAACATGCATTATCCATCCACCATTTGTCGTGAATAAAACCAAGATTTCATCATCAATCATGTAGAACCCTGTAAGCATCATCGAAACAACAACATAAAATGTGTAACAAGACTATCTCTGATCCTCCAATCTACAAGGGGGTCCCACCTACTACTATTATATATATCATTAGCTTATAAATAATAGGCTTTAGCAATACTTTGCAGGCGAAATCCTCGTTGTGATTTTTATCGTCAACAAAATGGAGAATCCACAGGGAAATTTGTTTCCAACAGATTAAGAACTCACAACACATGGTTTTGTAGACCAAGAACATAAGATCAAGAAGATATAACCAAGATGATTATGCAACAGGGGGAAGTGAGTGGATTTAATGGAAAAATGACTGGGAATTTGGGAATAACTCATAAAAAATGTTAAGTATGAGGGGGTTTATCCCTGTATGAATAATCATTCAAATGAAACCTTCTCTTTACTTCAAGGAGAAACAATTATGGACTTGCTCTTTTAAATTCTCAAATGGATGAAGAAATGGAAAGAAAAAGTGGGAGATAACCAATATGTTTATAAGACAACAGTGAAAGAATATAACAAATTCAAGTGTGATTTCAGTGGGAACATCGTAATAATTGTGTAATATTGATTTTTATTGACGAACAATATCTTGCAGGAGTGTCACTATGGCATAACTAATCCAACATCTTATTCTTGACCAAAAATCAACAAAAAGATGAAAAAGAAATAAAAATCATGACACGGTTAAGATTACAAAATTTAAAACAACATAAATAAAATGATAGAAATGTAAAAGCATCAGGAAGCTATTAAAAAAAGGAAAGCATAAATCAAACTACTATAAAAAAGAAATGAAAAATAGTGGAAAAATGAATGCAAATCTCGACTATTAATATACAAAAAATCCAAATAGTGTTAAAACTTTTCAAGTTGGTTCCACATTCTGTTTCAAGTGAGAACCTTTAGTGTTGTAGGAGAACAATCGCTCTTGTAAATATTTTAGAATGTAAGAGTTAGTACCCAAGACAAAATCAATTTTGAAAGGAACCAACCATAGTTTTTGAAACTCTGAGACAATTGATAGTCCTTTAGAGTACATGATTAAATAATCAAGGTAAACATGAATAATTTTACCGATCAAATCGTCGAAAATTATTTGCATAGATATTTTAAAAGTGGTACTCGTAAAAGATAAGCCAAAAGGATTACGTTTGTGAGTCAAGGTACCCCAATGAGTAATAAGGTTCATTTTATATGCATCTTCCCTTTTCACCTTGATTTGATTGTAACTGGAAAAACCATCATGTAAGGATATCATCTGTGACCTTGTGACTTGCTGCAAAATCATTTCTATGTTAGGGAGAGGAAAGTAATCTTTTATACTAGCTCGTTTTAATGCACAAAAATCAACGCATAATCTGATCTGACTGGTTTTTTCCTGAACAATAACCAAATTGGAAACCCATTCAGAATACTTGACTAGAAGGATGATTCCAGATTTCAAGAGTCTTTCCAACTCCTTTCCAATAGTTTCTTCCAGTGCAGGGTTGATGGATCTTTGTTTTTGCCTAACTGGTTTTATGCCTTCCTTGGTGGGGATGGCATGCTATATAAGACTAGGATCAAAACCATGAAGATCCTCATAATACCAAGCAAAAACATCTTGAAATTCACCAAGTAGCTTGGAAAACTTCATTTTCTCTTCATCAGAACATTGGGCACCTATTTTAACATTCTTTAGAGACTCGGGTGTATGAATGTTCAAGGAGATGGTTTCACCCACCTTCCTTCTCGACTCCTCTTATTTATGTTTCTCTTTATTGCCTACATCACTGAATGAAAATGAACTCTCTATAGGATTCAAGCCTTTAGGAATCTTGTTAACTTCTATGGATTTGATTTCCTTGGGCTTATAGGGTTCATTTTGAATGAAATCACAGATGCTCTCATTGCTGGGGAAAACCTGCCAAGATTCTATATTGTTAGGGATATGTGGATGATATAGAGATTGAAAATTACAATAAGTTCTATGAGGAAACATTTTTCGATTAGGAGAGGCTGCAAAAAAAACTAATTGATCATCCATTGAGTTCAATTCCCTCTTAACATGAGTGATGTTAAAAGATAATAGGTTCGAGATAAGTGCCCAAACAATTTGGGTGTATCGTTTCATCAAATTGTTGCTAGGAGAGTATATCTTAGTATAAGGTTCACAACAAGCTCAGAATCTCCAAAAACTGAAAGGTGACCACAACCAAGATTATAGGCATTTTCAATGCCTAATAATAAAGCTTCGAATTCAGTGACATTATTTGTGCAAAAAAACTCCAACCTGTAAGAAAAGTTATGAATTTTCCCCACAGGAGAGTACAAGATTATGCTAGCTCTGTTACCTTCAATAGAGCATGAACCATTAAAGTGCATGTGACACATAATGTCATCTAAATCAATTTGTTCCAAGGGAATGTTATCCTCCTCAGCAAAGATAGAATACACCCCTAGGTCCTCTTCGATATAGTTCACATTAGGTTGTGGGATACTTTCTATGTAAGGTGAAATCCTTCCCTCTCTAAGGACTATAATGTTTTTACCATTCTGATGAAAGGATAAGTGTGTCTCGTCGAGTGAGAGGTATCCACTCATTAAATATTGCCAATCTCTTCCCAAGATGATTGAGTAATTACTTACTGGCATATCAATTCCCTGAATGTTCAGGGTTGTCCTTATTTCAGGGTGAGCACACAAAACTAAGGTCACATCTTTAATCTCACCTATGGTCATTTTTTGTAGACTATTATAAGAGAGCATGCTCCTGGAATTTTCATTTGTACAAGACAAGCATAACTCTTCTATAATAATATTCAACATCACACTTGGGCCTGAACCACCATCAATGAGGCAACAATGGACGATCTTATCCATAATATTTACAGAAATATAAAAAGGGGGATTTTTTATAGGGTATTAAAAGTTATGTACACCTACTTTATTTATAGATGAATCCTCTTCATTCACCTCCTGGAAGAGGTTGTCTACAACAAAATCTTTTCCTTCCATGAATTGTTTTAGATGCCTCTATTGTTCAGTGACGATAACCATGTCTAGGAGGGTGGTATATGATTTTATGTTGGCCAATTGGTTTAGAATATATTATTTGGAAGAGGATAGAGGGGAAGTTGTTCCTTGAATTTTAGAAACCTTAGGAACCTGAACAGTAGCAGATGGTGAGGATGTGCTCGGTCTAGAAGAGTTGCGGGGAGGATCATATTTTCCTTTGGGAGCATAGGATTTGTTCCTAGTATTGATGATCATGACATCTTTTGGCTCTGCAAAATATAGGATATCGATGGTAGCTTCTGGTATTTTACCAAATATCTTACCTCTAGCACTCTTCCTTACCTCACATGTGGCTTCCTCACAAAATTTACACCAACTTCGAGGCATGATAGCTTTAGGCTGAAAATTATTTTCAATTGGATTTCTAAAGGGGGGTGCAGAAGAGGATGAATCTCTAGGGGTGAGAGGGGAGACATTTCCCTTTAACTCATATGCTATCATATGATTATTCATATATTTTACTAGATGTAAGAGGGAAGACATGTCTGTTTGTTTAACTTATGATCCCTGAGGAAGACCTGTTCTTTCAAGTTGTTCTTCATACTCTAAACAAGTATGTAGAGCAGAAACAAGGTTATTAATGGAATTTTCCTCAAGCCTATGATTATTGGGGGAAGGTAATGCATTGTAGTAATGCATGAAAGTGGCTTGGTTCTGAGGTGGAATGATTTCAGGGATTTGATTGTATAATTTAGTGAAACGCAAGTTGAAGGACATGATGGTTTCACCATTCTTATAGGTGATGTTATTGTACTCCCGTAAATTCTCAAACGGGATTTTAGATTTCCCATAGGTGGACTTGAACCAATAAACTAACTCCTCCAAAGTAGACAAAATATTAGGAGGAAGGTCAAAGAAATCAGCCGCAGCCTTTCCTTCCAAGGAATTAAGGAATAAGCGCATGCAAGTATCATTGTCATTGGTTCCTATGTTGTGACAAGCATTAGAAAATGCCACTAGGTGTTTATTTATGGTGACAATGTTATTCCCCGAAAACCTAGGGCGATTCTCTTTGAATTTAGGAAGTGTACGAGTAGCAGGTTCTAGGTTAAGAGGAGAGGACACATGCCACAGTGTGGTTGTGGAATCTTCTTCAAACTGAAAAATACCATATTTTTTAATGACTTTGGTGGGATTTGTGGTAGATTGGATACGGATATGGTGGCTATATAAGCTACCAATCACTAACGAAGCTGAATATTGAGAGGAGGAAGCACTTCCAATGGCACCAGAGCCCCCACTAGATGCCATCTTGTGGATGATAGGTGAGGGAGAGAAAGACAAATTGGATGAATCAAAAAAAGTTCTCCTTAGAGCACTTTGTTGGGTTGATAACACAACATTTCTTCTTCCTATTTCAACAATAGGATTAATGTTAGGTGATAATCCTCTTCATTTCCTAGAAGCATGAGAGTCTAAGGACATGAAAGGAAGGCCAAAGATGAAGGAACAAGAAGTTTATTGCTGATTTCTAGGCTGTCTACTTCTATCTTCCCAACGTTCTTGGGCACTAATATTTCGATCAATTTCTACCCATGAATGATTAAGATCAACACGAGTATTGGCAATGTCTAAAATGGTGTTACACATATTCAAAGTGATGATGGTCTAACCTTGAAGATTGGGATCAATATTGGGTTGCCTTGCAATAGGTGCAGTCATTAAGAAATAAAACAGTCAAAGAATCAATATAAGAAAAAAATAGATGTATTTGATGCTAATCAAGCATAAAAATTAACCTTAGAGATATTGAAGATCTCTCCAGTATGGTCACCAAATAAATTTTGAGGAAAGGATATGAAATGATCTTACTCAAACATTTTCATATCTTGGTTGGATAAAGCAAGATAGACGGGAATATCACCCTTTGTTTATAGCCATCAAAATTGGTATCCTAATTCATGAGTATTGTTTACAATTGCTTAGGCTATTTTTTAATAAATAAAAGCTTGCTGAAAAAATCATTATTTATGTAATTTTCTGAACATATCAGATGCTGAAATAAATATAGAGACAGAAGTAAAGACACCAAGTCAATAATCAGAATAGATGAGACATAAATAAATCCTTTATTTCATTCCAATTCATCAAATAATCATTCTCTTTACAAAATTTCCTAGGGAATATTTGGACCAAAGTCAAACTTAGACGTCCTTGATGAAACATACAAAAGGACTTCTAACAAAAAATAAAAAACTAAACTTTAAAAGATGGATCATCTTGCCACAGATTGTTTCCCACTCGACTTTGCACAATATCCTTTTTTAGTCATGAAATCTAATTCACAAACAGACAAGTCTACACAGAATATCAAAGATAGATCAACACCTCTTAAAAACAAGTGTCTGAATGATGTAATTCAACCCTGAATCTTGTTGTCTATAATAGGACCCTACTATCATAAAAAAAAAAATAGGATTCTAATGAATTAAGGAATGAATGAAGACTGAATTATCTCAACAAAAAATCAAAGAGAAAGCCTTAGTATGCTTCTCCTTCTATTCTTCTCTTGCTCCTCCCTTTCCTTTTGGCTTTAATCAAAATAGAATTGGTTGAACTAGTTGAACTACTTCCTTAGTTAAGTTAACTAAAACTCAACCAAATTTTTAGTTAAGGGGGAAAAGTAATAAATCATAATAATCCATTTAAAAACCCCATCTTGAAATAGCTAGCCTAACTCTTGCGAGTCTGCATCAAAGTGTATAGGGAATCTTGGCCTTCTAGGGCCCCTTTTCCAATTACCTCTTCCTCGGTTACCTCTTCCATGGCTACCTCTGCTGAAAATGATCATTCATGTATGCATAATTGATTAGAAAATAGTTTCTTTAACAACCATACATGACAACACTTTTAAAATATGAATTAAAATTTGGCTCAACAACGTATCAGACTCATGCAATCCAATCCATACAAATTTTTTAATAGTTGTTAAGGAGCAGGGGGTGAACAAAGGTTTTGGGATATGCGAGGGGGTGTATTGAGCAAATAATGTTAAAATGAGGAGGAAAAGATCATGATTTCTGCTCACAAACAACAAACAATCAACTGTATCGTAAACCAAAAAAATATATCACTGTAATTCATCCCTGCGATCCCTTAACTATCATAATACAAAACAACCCCATAACACCAAATACAACTGGGTGTGGTTACAAGGATTGTGAGGAGATGGCCAGAAAATCCAATTAGAATGAAACCCTCGAATAAAAAACCATAGAGACAACACAGAGCCATCATGACTTCCACCACGCAAAACAGTCAATGAAATCGCGACTTCAACCATCAAATTTTCCATTTGCAACGACTAACACAAACAACCATTCCATAGAAACACCACGAGTTTACATAATTTCCAGCCTTAAGAAAAACAAAGACCAATACATCATCGAGGCAACATTTATTTCATAAACCGAGTGAGTTCATGGATGGGAAAAAAAAACATACCCGTAACGAAATGGCCTTAAAAATGAGAGCTTGGTTGAGAAGTTCCTTCTATGCCTAAATATCAGAGCTTAACCACAGTGAAAATCAAATGAACAGTAACCAAACTAGGGATATGACCAGTGGGAAAAGCATGGAATGACATGAATTTAATGCACGCCACTTTCATCCTCCCTTCATTCAATTACGTAGTACACGCCATCCAGCCAAACATTAATCCATGCCATTAATCCATGCATCAAAAATTCCATACATTGCTTTCCAAATGCGCCACCCGATCCATACTAACCATTAATCCAAAACCATACTATAACATATATCACAGGTGCCCCATATAACTCAATAAAAATCGTATAGCCACTAACATTGCTAGTTAGGACTAACATCAATTTCTTTAATTTCAAATGCATATAATATAGCATAGCATAGCATAGTTTAGTTCCTTCTTGTTGGATTCTTTTTTTTTATATTGCTCTTGTCTCTTGTTATAACCAACATGTGTCTTGTGTAGGTGCAGCATGTAATGAATCATGGCTACGATAGAAATGTAATTCTAGTGAAGATAAGCCATTTATTACATGGAATTTAGAGCTTAGAGAAACAAAACCAACACATAACATGCATTATCCATATGCCATATGTCGTAAATAAAACCAATATTTCATCATCAATCATGTAGAACCTTGTAATCATCATCGAAACAATAGCATAAAATGTGTAACAAGACTATCAGAAAAGGACTACATTTCTTCTACTATAACAATAATAACGAACAAGCGAGTTAAATAACCTCCTTTGCAAATCATACAAAGGAAGTTGGGCTTACATCCTATACAAAGAGGCTTCTCATTCATATGAATTCCCCCAACATCATTCACAATGGCTAGTGACATGCTCTGAACGTGACTAACAGAGGATGGTGGTTAATCCCCCACATGATGTACAAAGGTCGGCGATGATTCCCCAACATGGCTGATCGAGGTTGGAGATGTGATGTCAGTATGACACATGGCGACTAGAGTTGTGCTCTCAACATGAATTTCAGTGGCTGGACTGGTGGCGACGATTGGTTATAGCATTTGAGACCAAGGTCCTGGGAAAGATTGGTTTTGAGAAATTGCATGCCAGGAAGGATTCTGGTCTGTTATCACTCTGTAATTCCTAGAGGTTCTTGAAGGGTAGAAGAAATTGACAGAGGTAACTATAAAAACCACTTTTGAAGTTGGGATCTAGACCTTCCAGCTTCAGAGAGGGATCTCTCTCTAAGATTTAACTTTGTTTAAGTTTTAAATGTTAGTATAGTTATGACAGTCTGAATTTGTTTGTTTGTTTGTAGCTGTTAGCTGAAAGAATGCTTAATTTTCCATTGGGATATGGGGTCTGTATTAAAGATGAGGATCAAATTCATCTTTTTATGAGGTTTTCTTCACAGGGAAGGGTAGTAAAACTATTGGATCTATTGAGATTAAATGAGGGGGATAATACATAAAAGATATGAGATTCCACTAAGCAAAGGAGCAGTTAAGAATTCCCTTACTCAATTTCAGATGAAAACATATAGATCATTAAAAGACCAGAGACATAGCATACAAGATAAATTATGTTCTATTGACTTCCTTTTAATGATTAGAATTCGAAATACATAAATGATCACAGAGAATAATAAAACATTCAACAAATACAGAGAGACATCACCAACAATCTAACACAATAATCCTGTGAATAAACATGTTTTATTACTGGTCGATCCTTTGTAAAGTTACACAATATATCTTGGGTGCAAAAATAAACCCTAAATACTTTGAAAGAATAAGTATTTATACAATTATTTACATCATATCCTGTCATAAATGACTAGGATATTATGGAGAAAATATCTAACTAATTAGATCTCAAATTACAAAATATAGGAATTATGTTGATTTGTTCGGATCCTTGATTCTGATTTTGTGGAAGTAGTTGGTGACTCGTATATTTGACTTTGGTTGCTACTCCATGTTGACTCAAACCTCAAAATTATATTTACTTAAGTAAAGAACATAGATCTTCCCATCTCTTTTTACTTGGGATGGAAACCTTGAGTAACGTTATGTATATCTCATCCATTTCAGTATACTTGGCAAAAGTGGGCTTGGTGATGAAGATATGTTTTATCTCATGTTGAATACTCAGGTCCAACTGTAATGTCTCTAGTAAAGATTTACCAATAATTCTTCCCTATATCTTTACAAATTTGGAACTGTCCTTTTCCACTACACTGATCTTCTGATTGTAATCTGACAGAGTCATTAGCTTGTCATTGAGTACTAAAAATCTAGGAAGACCTTTCTTATGTAGTACTTCAATCTTATTGAAAAATATATGCACTCCAATGTACATCACCCGAGCCTTATCTTCTAGCTGCAACATCAATCCTTTCTTAGTCAGGACCTTCTTGATCTCAAGGATGGTCTTTGTCCTATATTCAATCTCCATTTCTTCTAAATCCTTCTTGTTTTTGGATTTTAGGAATATGATGAGTTCAATGACCTCTGTAGGTATTTCTCCTAGCCCTTATTTGATTTTCCCAATTGCTTCTATGGCCTTCTATACCAATTCATGTTGTTCAAAGATGATTTGTATGGATGGCCAGATTTCTTCCATAGACTTCCTGATATCCACCCATATGTTTTCCTTAGCTTCAGCTAAGGTCTTTACCATGACAATCTCTTTTTGTAGCTGTTGTATTTGTTGACTAAGCCTCTGATACTTATGCATTTCTACATGGTGACTGGACTGGAACATAGAATTCATCTCTTGGAGGTTTTTAAATTCTTCTTGCAGTTTGTTGATCTCTTCCCCTTGGATGGACATGTCTTCCATAGACTTCACAAGTTTCTCAGATGCATCTGAAACTTGTACTGGGATTTTTGATGGAATCTCAAATGATGTAGTTTCTTCTTATGTTATAACTCTTTTCAGAGAGACTTCCTCCAATGGGATTATGACCATATGCATACTCTCTTCTTTCTCCTTTATCAATTTATCCATTTCTTATTCAATCTCTCTTATATGTGAATTTTTTTCAATGATAAGCTTCAAAATTTCTTCTTTGCGGCCTTCAGTTTCAACCACCTCTTTTTCTTATGAATGTTTAGTAGCTGGAAGCTTCAGTTTCTTTCTTAAGGATTCTATATCAACATTATTCTTCTTCAATAATTCCTCAGCTGCCTTGAAATTTGATGGGTCATACCCAATCTTCAACACCAATTATTCTATTGATTTGATCTTGTTGTCCTTGGCCAGAGAAGAGATTTTCTCCAGCTTCAATTGGGACTAAATGTTATTCAGAGACAACTGCAATTTTGAAGAAGTCAATGAGGTGTTTGTCAAGGTGGATAATATCATATCCCTTGTTTTCTGGTGCATGTCCATTTGGTCAACTAGATGGACCTCCTTCACATCAAACTCAAAAGAAGTCTTCTTGTAGTCAACAAATGTCTTGGGTTGTGGAACTTGTTCTTGCAGGAATTCCATTTGCATTCTTCCTTTCTAAGTGTCAAATGTTGATACCAGTCTGTGCTGAGCAGTGGAGGTCTTCTTCCAGAACTGATCATATGTGTTGTTGTTTAGGAGTTCATTCCTCTGTTTCATATGTTTATACTTTTCAAAGATATCTGACTTCATTTTCTCATGGGATGATTCAACTGACAAAGTAGTGTTTATTTGTTTTTTGGATGAATATGTGGAAAATATGAACTGACTTTCTGAATAGGTTGAGAAATGTGGTCCCTCCTGACTATGGTTGACTTCATTTCTCCTTCTTTGAGTAGTTCTGGTGTGTGACTGGTTTTGGCCCTTTTTCTGTAGACTTGGAAGTCTTAAGCTGACACCTCTCTGACTGAAGGGGAAACTTCTTTCATTTCTCTTTTTTATATTTTAATTTGAGGTGTGTTGGTATGTGAAGTAGTAACTGGGGGAGGTTGTGCTTCTGTTGCCAGCAATGTGTTCTCTTTCCATTTTTTCTAGTTCATATATTTTTCCACCTTTGGCTTCTGTATGTGAGAATAAGGAGTGCTCCTTTGTTTGACCCTAAGATCTGAGATGACACCAAATGGGTCATAATTCCATGTGAAAATCTGAGTGAAACTCATCTGTTTCAAGAGGTTGTCTGCCTCTTATCCTGCAACTTTGTTATTTGGGTCTTGATTCTGAGTTGTTGTTTCTTCTTTACTAAAACAAAATGAATATCATCAAAGTTCACCATCTTCTTGATGTATTCCAATGCAAAAATACTTAGAGGGATATATTTTGGAAGATTGTATGGTGGCAAATCACATCCATACACTCTTATTTCAATGTGGTTTTGATATAAGTACCAATCTCCTATTTTGGATAGATCATAGAGGTGAAGGATTATATGAAATTCTTCATTGATCCTTATCTTTGTTCTGTCGCTCAACATGCAAACCACTAGGTGATAAAAATGGTCTATGAAATCCTTGAAGCTGAATTCAGTTGAATTTTTCCTCACTAGTGAGGTCCATGAGGTCACCGACTATGGGTTTCCTTCCTGATCCAATTAATTAAAAGCACATGGAAACTTGTTTGACTGAAAAAACAAGAATAAATACACCAACACTAAGGAATATTTGAACATTCCTTCTATTGAAAACTTGTAAAATTGATCATGTATGTTATTATCTAGAAACAGACTGAAATCAAATTGAACTATGCCTTTTTCTTCTATGGAAAAAATGGACAGAAAACCTAAGATAGGTTCATATACCCATTTGTCTGACAAGTATCCTAACAGGTAACAAGGGATGGAAATGATCTATTTGTCCCTAACAGATAAAATGGAGAATAGCTAAGGATCATTTTTCTTGGGCAATTGAGCATCTTCTGGTAGAAAAATCTCGAAAATATGGGATCTTTGGGGGAAGGAGAGCTTCTGGTAAAGGTCATTTAGGGATTCAACAAAAAATGGGATTGCAGAGTCAGTTTTTTGGATCTGTAGAATCTGGTTAATGGAATCGGGGTTAATGGTGAAAAGGGTTTGGCGAGAAGAGGAAACAATGACACTTTGGCCAGGAAGATAATGAGCTTGGAATTTCAAAGAGAATTAGAGGAAGTGGAAGGTATGAAGGAACATGTGAAGAGAAAAATTGGATTCCTAGAGTCCAATTTTGTCGCTTTGATCAAGGAAGATATCTTTTAGCCAGAAGTGTAATTCGAAAAATTTTAATTCATGCGTCGGCTCTGTAATCTTGTAGTCTTTATCTGCCAGGAGAATGTGATCTAGGTCGACAGGAGGGGGAAGAATCATATTCGGTTGGATTACTGAGAGGGGGGGTGAATCAATAATAGAGAAATTTAATCCTTTTTAACCATATAATGAAAGTGTTATATCAATGTAGCATTATCATCCAATATTTGCAGAGTAAATAAACAATTAAAAATGAAAAATCATACACATACACAATACACCATTGTTTTTACGTGGAAACCCAAAGCGGGAGAAAACCACATAATGTTTTTTCTTATATGTCTTGAAGAATTACATTCATTGGAAGCACCAACTTCTTTTGTTTTCAAGCTGCAACTGGAAGGAGGTTCCAACCCCCTAGTTTATTAGGCTACAACCTGAGGGAAGCTCCAACTCCCCAATTCTATGGCTACAACCCCCTATGTTCTTCGGATACAACTAGAATGTGGCTACAACCACCTGTCCTTTCCCCGTCCAACCGCATTGACATATAAGTAGAATGACAGAACCACTATCACACTATCATTGTGAGATATACTGCTATAAACCTCTACCAATCAACCTGCACCAAACAACATGTACCAATAAGTTGAACCATGCATCAACCATGCATCAACCTGCACCTCAACTTGTAATCAACCTATAACATAAACAAGTGCATCAAACATGCACCAACCTGTACCTCAACTTGCAAACCTTCCAAACTTTAACAACAAGAGACTAGCATTTTCATCAAACTTTACTTTAGTCTTGCATGACTAGTTTTGGATTAGTCAACAACCCTAACTTGAAATAATCATAACTATGTACCTATAATGAATAAAGATATGAAAATACTACACAATGTTCTTCAGTGTCTTTTATGCAATTCCTCCAGGTTTCACTACTTGGAACCTCTCAAAAAAAAGAGTTTTAGTAAAAATGACATACCTTGTTGAATTATGGCTTATTCTAGAGAGAGAACTTGTAGAGAGTGCCCCGCACGGAATATTTGTTGTATGGATCTAAAACTTTTACAAAGAATACTAAACAATGTACTCTAACCAACACATTTGGTCTTACTTAATTTGGATTTTTTATGAAGAAGTTATGACGTTTTTACCCGAAACACCTATTTTAGACTAATTTCAGGACTAGCCACAAACCCTATTTTCCACGACGTTTAACTCCAAAAATATGACCCACAAGATGAAATTAGTACCACAACTACTTGGATATGTTTTATCAATGGCCTCCCAATTTCACATTCTGAATCATTCTAGAAAAAAATGTTATTGCGAAAATTGTGAGATGACCTGTAAATAACATACCTTAGAAAGAATCATCAAAATAATTTATCCTCCCTTGAATTTCGACCTTCTTTACTTCACCTTCCCTCTTAAATTAATCTTATATATCATTTGGTTACCTCAATCACCTATATATATTCAATATGCTCAAGTGTGATTAAAATGTGAGAGCCTTGCCTCTTATTTATATTCTCCAAGTAGCTTCCTTAGAAGCATCTTCTAAGTCACTTTGTCCACATAACCACTTTGTCCACATAGTCACCTATGTCCAACTTTACCCAATTTGCCACCTGTCCATGTATCCAATAGCCACTTGACCACTTAACCCATTTTCCTCATTTTAGGGTTAACCTTCTTATAACCAGTTTCTATAATTAGAAAGTTCTCCATTTACTTTATTATTTAAATAATCCTCCTTGACTTTGTTACTTCACTTTATTATTTAAATAATCCTCTTTCATTTTGTCACTTCACTTTATTATTTAAATAATCCTCTTTGACTTTGTCACTTCACTTTATTATTTAAATAATCCTCTTTGACTTTTTTGACCTTTTGGGGTTTCAAGCCAATCATATGAGGGTCCTTCAACTTCGTAAGGCCATAACTCTCAAACCGTGAGGACTTATGTGACGTTCCACATACCACCAAAAATGGCATGACATGTACTATCCATATAGAATAGTCGTACATGAAAATATATCAAAACGCATACCATTATACATCAAACAAACTTGGGTCCATTACCCAAACCTTTGTGCTACCAAAATGACTACCGGACTTTCTTCACGAGTTGACATCAATGAAAACCAACCCAATTAATCAACAAATTCTCAGACATCTTAGTGGATTTGGCTTGGGGGGGCATGGATTTGGTAGTGAAATGTTGTGGTAGTTGGCTTGAAGGTTGGCTTTGGCACATTGTCCATAGTGTATACATCAAAAATAGTGTCACAGGGTGAAGAAACGAGGTTTTCCAGTGCAATGGAGGTGTCCATTATGGTGCGAGGTGATGACAGGGAAGTTAATGGTCATGAGGAGGGCATTGAATGGCTAAAGAGTATGTGGGATGTGATGTGCAATAG
>JZKD02S2068675.1:434742-451274 GCA_000966675.3 Picea glauca | reverse complement strand
ACTGTTAAAGGAAGAAAGGTCGGGGGTGGATCTGAAATACTCTGAGGACCGTCGATCTGGGCACTATCAGATGCCACCGATGAAACTTGTGCAACCTTTAGTCACTATGCGACAAAAGGTATTTTCAATTAGAAAACTTAGGATAAAATCATAAAATGGGTGGTGCTAAGCTTACCCTTTCCCACTTTTACACCAAGGTCTTATTTCCTATGGTAAAAATATCCAAATTTACTCAAATAAAGGGTATTTTAACAATCCCTTTGCAATGTTTATTGAAATAAACATCACTAACCTAACTCCTAACCTAATCACCTAAAATTTTAATCCATCTTAGACTATTGGATTAATTATTACTCTAACCCAACTAATTTGGTCTAGATTAAACTGTTTGACCAAATTTATTCACTAACCTATAAACATAAATTTAAAAGGTTTGATCATGATTATACAGTATGAGTCAAACCAATTTTTTTTTTGATGGCATTTTATATTTTCTCTTTTTTTTTTCTACTTTATTATTTTTATACCCTCTTTTCATTTTTTCAATTTTTATCCTTTTCTTTTTTTTTCTTTTCTTTTCTTTTTGTTTTTGTTTCTGTAAATCATTTGTAGAAGAAAATATTATTGACAATAAGATATGACTAGAGGAAGAAATTCTAATCACTGGGTGATACTATGAAATGTAGGGTTATAACATTGTCTACACCCTGTCACTTCCCGCCAGGGTAGTATCCTCCTCCAAATTGATTCATAGAGGTTTGTAAAGGCATCATCATCAAAGCAGATGTTTGGGAAGAGAAAAAAGAATGACAAGGGTTACTCAGGTGAGGATATATATTTCTTCTAGACTAAGGGTTTCTGTGAAGGGGGTATCCCGTACCATAAAAATGACTCATGGGAAAAGTGTTTGTAGGAACTGGCATAATTGACAAAGGATATATGGACATGGTGTAATAAGTAGAATAACCACCCATTTGAGAACTTGGTCCTGGAAAAGTGAATCTAGGATTGGATCCGTAAGAAGGGAGATTCCAACCTCCCACTATGAGAGTTGGTTGAGGGATATGACTCCCATCAAATGAAGATGTAGAAAAAGGAGTCATCATGCCCCCAGATCCAAAACTAGGATTCATATAAGCAGGTGAGGGAGAGGATGGAAAGGATGAAGACATGTTTGGCATATCAAGAGGAAGATGATTTGAGACACAGATGGATTCGTCCCCATGAAATGAGAGAATTCCATGGGGGACGTAGTGCTAAATGAGGGAGTTGAAGGGATTCCACTATCCATAATAATGATAACTCACGATGCAATAAAAAATCCTAAGGTCAACTAATGATCAAAGAACACACCAAAATAAACAAAAGGACAATATGCACAAAAACTGGATAAAGTCGTTGAAAGGGGTCTCACTCCCTAAAGTTGGTTTTCCTCACCCAAGAGGTGCCCAAGACTCCCTGCAAAATATCATAGGTATCATAATTAGTTATAAGGGCCCTCGTGGGATTAACAACTAGTCGGTCAAATTCCCCTGGAGAGGTAATCCTCCATAAAGGCTGTGTGATATCCTACTCTTATCTGACCCAGGGTAGCTGCAGAATAACCCCTGCAAGTAACATATGTTGTACTTATGTCAAGCAAATAAGAAACCACGATATAACGGATGCGCAAGCGAACATTCGTAAGTCAGGTCCACTGTATGGGTAGGGAAACAAATTCCAAAACCTCGAAAGAACCTGTTATCACACTAAGTCGCCTTGGGTCTCTTAATTTGTTTTTGTTAAAAAGAAAAATTAAAAAAACCTTAGATTCTTATTTTCTCTTTAAAATAAATTTCTCATCCATTAAATGTTAATTATGATAGGACCCCTTAGGATGACTAAACCTTTGATTCATATCTCATGTGTTGATCCACAATTCAATTTTTGGTCCTTAAACCCTTTTAAGCTCATGGTCTATTCTTTATGTCCCGTCTCATGATTCATCCCTAGGTTGATACCTCCCATGACCAGGATGATGTGACACATCTCTCTCCTCACTCATGACCTCGCATGCATACCTCATTATCCCCACTCACCTGTCCAATCATTTTTTTGATTTGGAGAGTGTTGCCCACTCAGCAGTCATTTCCGTAGCGCCTGTCACGTTTATCATTCATCCACTCCAAGTCATGATTGCCATGACTAATACCTTAACCCTTTTTTTCAGTGCCATAAGTCGGTTGAAATGATTTTGAGAGATCTTGCATTTATGATCCTTGGTAACGATTTCTAAATTTGAAAAGTTCAGTAGTGATGCAATGCATAAGTTTTCTAGTTCAGATCAAACGATCGCATGTCAACTAAAACCGAGTCTGTGAGAGATTTCAGGGCCAAAGTTTCTTAAATCTCATCCTAAGATCATTCTGAGGAGCTCAATAGATGTCGAATTCATCGGTATCCTGTGCAACCTCCTTCGCATATTAATTTTCATAGGATATTTGTGCTCGGTTTTTAGTTTGTTAAGCTTGCAGGTTAGTATGGGAGCCATATTTGCATTCTTGTAAACATCATCTCTCGTATCCATAGTCTGATTATTGTTGTTAGTCATAGCTTTTGAAATTCACAGGTCTGCAATAGCCTATCCTCTATGTATGTGTTGCACTACACAGAGACACTACTCAATCCTCTCTGATTATTCTTTTCTTATTTTCATCATGTACGAAGAGTCATTTCAGAATTACTTCCTCATAGTCTACACTCTGAAAACCTGAATAACCTGAAGGTCCATTTCTCATAGCCAAGTTCATTTTCTAAGCACTGTTAATTTGGAGGGATATCCTTGTGCATTTCAGACTTGAATTCAAGTTTTATGGTCAATAACATCCCTTACAACCTCTTAAGAACCCTCTTTCTGAGTCATGGAGACCCCTTAGTCGAAGAAAGCACACAAAGGTGGCAAGATAGTTCGAACAAAACTTGTGGACATGCACCTTTTTGACACAGAACCCATGGTAAGGGAAAAGTTTCGAAGAGAAGGATGCCTCTCTTTTTGCTAGAACATGTAAAGAGGCCACTCAGAAGTAGCAAAACAATTTGCACTAAATTTTGATGGCAAGAAAACCAGAGTTGGAGATTTGGAATTTGAGGTGACTAAAGCCTCCATCTAAGCTGCAACAGGGATCCCCATTTCAGGAGAACATTGGTTCAAGGCCATGGTATTGAGTTCACCTTTCGTTAAATTTCTTTTCAATCCTGAATACCAAGCAAATGATTTATCTAAGAGTGTGCCAAGGAATTAGTTGATTGACTAGTTTGATAGAATGTTGAAAATCATACAAAGATATTTTAGTTGTGAAGGGAGATTTAACACCCTGTATCATTACCACATAAGGTTGTTGTTGCATTTTACTGGTAAGGTTCAGATGAATATTCCATATTACCTGCTGAGAAGTATAGGTAAAATGGATGATAGGGTGCAAGCCAAATCTAAGGATGTGGACTCCAATCTTTTCCACTCTGGACTTATGAGGATTCTTGTCTCTGAAGAGTTGGGAAAGAAAGAGATCTCCTGGGAGAATTTTTTGGTCACTTCTCACTTCAAGCTAGACCCAACACCTACCCCCCAATCACAGATAATAGGCACTTCATCACCTACTAGTACTAAAACAGGGATCAACAAGAAGAGAAAGGGTAGATCCCATATTTCAAATATCAATAAGCAGGTTAGGGAAGATAAGGAGGAAGTCTGTCCTTCCCCACACAGAGATTTCCCACCACCACCTCCACCAGGGTTAGAAGAAGTTCCATATTCTACCAAGGTGACATCAAAAAAAGGGAAGAAGCTTATCTTTCCCTCTCCTCCTCCAACAGTTGAAATCAAAGGTAAAAGACCTTTCACTAGGTCATGAATTCCTAAGGGGGATTTCAAAGGACAACCTTTACTAGAAACCCCTATACATAAGAAGAAAGGAAAAGGCATTGAAAAATATGTAGAAGAGAAACAAGAAACCCCTGTATATAAAATCAAGGGTAAAGGTACCAAAAGACCTTTGGAGAGGGAAGATGAAATCCCTGTGAAGGATTGTAAAAACCTATGAATAATAAAGAAAAGGTTGTTGTGCAAGAGAAGAAGCATAAAGGAAATGTTTTTGAGAAGGTAGATGAAACATGCAAGGAAAATCCTGTATAGATGGAAGAAAAGGACGAGAAGTAGCTTGCTAAGACTGAACATGTTCCCAACCCCCTTGGTGATAATACCTTCAATATACTCATAAGACAACTTAAGGAATCAAGAAAGGAAGTGGCCCAATTGAAAAGGGAAACCATATCTGAGAGAGCCAAGATGACAGAGCTTATAGAGAGCTACAATGATACTCTTGACTTAGCAAAATTTGCAGTAAGAAGGGTTCAACCCCTTCATAGGCAGCTCCAAAACCCCTACAGGAAGAACAGGGGTTTCTAGGCTTAGAACAGGAAGCTAAAGGTAGAACTGAAGCATATCCAATATGAAGTAATCCAAAATAATTTACAGGTGTTGGTTGAGGCTTCCATTAAATATGACAAACTAGTAGCTAAGGAGAGGACAACTATACTGAAGAAGCCTACCAGTGCTAAGAAAAAGAAGTCTATTGAGTTAGTTGGAGACAATCTTTCCACTAGAAAGAGTGTGAGGCTAAGTGTTAAAATGACAAAGTAGATGGTAGTGGTAAACCCCATTTTTGAGAGTTGTTCCTTCTTGGGAAGGTTAACTGATATGCACATACTAAGTTTTTCCACCTATACAGGCTTCTATGTGTTTAGCTATATGAATTTTGGAATTTTTGCTAAGTGCTAGCTTCACTCAGTGGTAAAAGAACCTAAGTAAATTTATTTGTCATCATGGAAGGACACAAACAACTCTACACACGTTTAGGAGTCAAAGACGCTAAATTTTTGGCATAGCTACCCAAACCCTTATGCAGATGCAGCGTAGGTGGCACTATGTAATATTTTACAGAATGAAGAATTGTCCCACAGGAACTACCCACAGGTGCTACCCATAGGTGCTGCATAATATCTTACAGAGAGGAGTTTCACACACAAGTGCTACTCAATATTGCAATAGAGGAAAAATGTAGCCACAGATACGCAACACAGTGGCACTACCCACATGCACTACCTTCTCTCCTTGTTCCATTTTAGGGGGTGCTACACAAAATTTCTACCCAAGGGAGTAGCCAACAAACACCAGGGATATAGGAAGACTAAGACAATAGTTTTGGATAAGTTAATGACGTAATAAATGATAGAAGTAGAAGTTGGCATGCAGAGGACAACTACAAGCTCCAAAGGGACACATCGAAAAATGGTAGTTGAGAAACAAAAGAGGATAAAAGAAGTTAGAAGCATGATTAGGTTTAGTCACCAACACTTCCCTATTTTATAGCATAGGTTGTTATCTTAGTTGTTAGAATAAATAAATGTTTTGAGATTTTTAAGGAAAAGAGGCAAGCTTGTACCTCCAGTTGTTGCCTCCCTTTCTTGTTATAAATAGACAGGTGAATTTCTTTAATGGGTTTGGATGGTAGAGAAAGGCTCCCAAGAAACTGTAATATTTTTGATAAATGACTGTGATCTAGTATGTACTGGACTTAAGACTTTTTGACTAATAGAAATCAGCTCCTATTTCATACTATTTGCTTCTAATGATAAATGTTCATATTTGAATGCTTCATATGGATGACTGTGGTAATGATATGATGTATGTTTGATCATTTTATTGTCATGGTGTTTATTTAGCTCCTTAGTTCTAATTTCAAGAAGATCTTGTTTTAAGAAACTTTCTTCCTTTGGGATTTTGTGGACCTGATGTTTGTAGTAGCTCTTACATTCCTCTCATTCAAGTCTTCTTTCTATCCATATTTACTCCCAAAATACTGGTTGAAATTAGTCAATACCTTATTTGTTGTTACATGTTAGCCCTATTTTTAAGTGAGGATATTATCATTTCTCATTTTTCCATTCGACCTTTCAAAAAACACTCATACTTTCAGATATCATCTGATGGGTACTAGGCTTACCTTCTGTTGTGGGTGGGAAATCCCTCCTACGAACTAGTACTAAGGGTTTTATCATGCATGCAGAAATGACCTAAAGATTCTTAATTTTTACCATCATTCCATGCCTAAACCCCCATTACTCATATGTAAATACAAGGCTCAAGAGATTAAGTTGATGTACCTTATTTTTCGTGTAAGATGTCGATCCCTTTTCATGCTTGGTCATTCTTTGATTGTAAATCTCCTCCCAATTCTGACCTGCATTCACTAAAGACAAACAAAGAACTCCACATGAATTTGATCTATGAACTAATGGGTTATATATTTAATCAATTATACAATCAATATTTCAATAATGACAATCTCATATGGCAGGATGGGAAAAGCAATTATTTTATTAACTTCACAATGATACCTTACAATGATAAATTTGGCTATTGCTCCTCGATCCTGGTCCTAGGCTCTTCTTCCACTGTCTTCCAACTGCTTTGCTCTATACTTCTCTTTGCACAAGGATTGCTAAAGGTTGGGACAAAGGGAATGCTTAATCGGGTATAGTTTATTTACTATGATTCTCCTCCTTTCAAATGGGACCCCTACCCCTTCTTTTATAGGTTAGAAGGAGATAGGTATTTGGTCGAATGACCGGCCATGCATGGCCAAAAGGTTTAGTTAAATTACTCAAATCTATGTGTTCTATCATCAACTTTCCTTTTTTCATGATTTTGTAGGTACATGCAGGCTGTCTTGGGTCAGCTAGCATGTACATGCATGCAGTAATGGAGCAGGGAGCGTGGGCCTTTATAAAAGGGGTTTTTAAGAAGAGGTGTTCAATAGTGTTTTGGAAAAGAAGGAATCTGAGATGGCCTGATGCCAGGTGAGCATGTCTGGTGCAAATTAGGGTTATAACACCTTCCTTGCAGAAGGTGATTCCTAGTGCTAACATTTTTGGCGTTGTTGCCAGGGAACGATTTGAAAAAATTTCCCTGGGACAGAATGACTATGCTTACTAGCTCTCAAGGTGCATTGGGACTTAGTATTTTGAAGATTGCATTTTGCACCTGACAACTCCATTGATTCAACTCTGGCACCTAAAGGTAGACATACAAGATCAAATCCATAGTTACCTTTGGTTCCACCTGAGGCTGACCCAAAGAAGATAATCAAGAAGGGAAAAGCTTCTAAAAAAAGTGTTTTTGTTGCTACCACAAGTGCTTTCGGTCAGTTTCTTGATTCCACTCTTGATACTCCAACTGTTTTACCAAGTAATCTTCCTTTATATTTTGTTGAAGTATCTCAAAAGTTAGATTTTGAAGAGTTTCTTGTTGAATACTCTACCTTTGAAACTGAAGTAAAAGAAGAAAACATTGATGTATTCTCCTCCCCTGATATTGAGAAGTGTTTCAATCTTGATAGTTTTGAAGATTTCCCTACGTTAGGTTTTGCTACACCTCTCTCTGTTAAAAATTTTGTTGCCAAAGAAGTAGGAAATTCATATCCTTCTCAGACCTTACCATCCTCTTCCAAGACTCCACCTACTATTGTGAAGACTTAAATATCCCCTTTATCCTTTTCTCCTTCTCCTAATTTGCACATAGCTCGGCCTCCTTCTCCTGCTAGTTCACCTAGAATCCAAAATCAAATGGCAGTTGTTAATCCCCCTACAAACAGGATGGATGCCATAGTGGCTACAAGATATTCTCCTCTAGTATTGCCTTAGCCAATGAATGTTTTTTCCCCTGGAGATTATTTGAAATACATGCCCAAGTTTACTGGAGAAGAAGATATAACAATTGAGGAACATCTTGTTGCTTTCTATAGCTATGCAGATAACCAAAATATTGAAAATGAAGATGTTTGGATGAGGGTTTTCATCCAAATCCTTTTTGGGCAGGCTAGGAAGTGGTTTAGGGGTCTAGCCCCTGGATCCATAACTAGTATTGAGGCATTGGATGAAGCTTTCCTAAGGCACTAAGTCGACAAAAAGGATTTTTTGTACTATATTACTGAATTTGGATCTTTGAAAAGGAAAGAAGGAGACTCTGTCTCTGACTTTTCAAAAAGATTTAACAAAATGTACAAGAAGATCCTTGATGAGATCAAACCCGCAGAAAACATGGAAAAAATCACTTATGCAAGTGCGTTTGACTCCGAGTTCTTCCTTGTATTGAGAGAGAGAGAGAAGGTCACCTTCTTTAGTGCAGATGCAAGATGCTTCCTTAGAGGTTGAATCCAACATAATCACCTCAGATAAGCTCAGGGGAAGATCTGACAGAGATATGAGGAAAAACAAGGCTGAAGCTTCCACTTCTAACTCTCTTGTTGTTCATTCACAGGTAGATGAGTTGACCAAATTAGTAAAATCCCTTTCTACTAAGATTGAGAAGTTAAAATCAGAAGGAAGATAGCCATATAGAAATGCTCGGAACACTGAAAATAGAGTTAATTTCAGGAGACCAAACAATGCTCCCCAAATCCTTCCTAGAGATCCCAGAAACAAAGAGAGAGATGATCAGAGGATTCAAGCTCCTTTTCAGAATAATCTGGTTGTTGATGAAGAAGAAGAGGAGGTAGAGGTTGATCTTGAGATCCACTGTTTAGGTGATTCATCCCCATCCCCACACTTGACTCAATCCTCTTATGATAATTATTTAATGGATATTCAAATCAATGAGTTAAGCAAGGGAGAACAAATGAAGGAAAATGCTAGTAGATATAATCTGAGATCTAAGAATAATGAAGAAAAAATTGTTGCTCCTAATCAGCCTGTTCAGAAAGAAGATTCTTCCAAGACCGTGACAGTGAGGAGCAAGGAAAAAGATTCTCAAAACCCACAAATTCTAATAAAAAATCCTCCTTCTGAAACCAAAGATATTTTGAAGCCTTCCCCCTCTTTCAGTTTTGAGAGTGAGATCAAAAAATTAAGATCATTATACCATTTTTGGAATTGATAAAAAATGAAGAATTTAAAAAATATCTGACCAAAATGTTACAGCCCGATGTTTCTCATAATTCCACTAATTCAATAAATCTACAAGATGAAAAACCAACAATGATTTTAGGTCCTTTGATAGAAGAAAAATATGATTCATCCCCTCCCTTCTATACTTGTGTCAATATTCATGACAAGGTGTTGCATAACTGTCTTTTGGATTCAGGGGCCTCCCATAATATTATGCCAAAATCTGTTATGGATGAGCTTGGACTGGAAATCACCAAAACCTATCATGACTTATATTCTTTTGACTCTAGGAAAGTAAAATGTACGGGGGTCATTAAAGACATGGTTGTGACTCTTTTTTAGCTGCCCATGAAAATTATACTTATGGATGTTGAGGTGGTCAATGTTCCTCCTAAGTTTGGCATGATCTTATCAAGGTCTTTCATTAAAAGACTTGGTGGAACCTTGCAGATGGATCTCTCATATGCATCTATCCCAGTGTTTGGTGGGGAACATAGAAGACTTTACAGAGAATCCCAACTGGCTTACAATATTAGTGATGAAGAAAACCCTGCTAATCATCCTGTTTTTGCTCTTGATACCAATTTGGGGTCCATCATTTTGCAGCTCACTGATGCTCCTAAAACCCCTCTTGAAATAAGGAAAAAATATGTTACCTTATCTGAAGAGCCTCCTCTAACTAATTATGTTTGGAAGATGTTCTTTGATGGATCCTCTTCTAAGGAAGGTGCCGGTGCTGGAGTGTTGTTTATCTCACCAACTCAGGAGACCATACCTTTGTCATACAAACTAGAATTTAAAACTACCAACAACGTGGCACAGGATGAAGCTCTTGTTTTGGACTTGAGAGCTGCAAAGGATATGGGAATTAAAAAAATGTCAATATTTGGAGATGCTGAATTGATAGTCCATCAGACTAAAAATCTTTGCCAAACTAAGCACCCTAGGCTTAGATCTTATAGAAATGAAGTATGGGACCTAGTAGAGAATTTTTTCTCTAAGTATGACATCTCTTTTATTCCACAAGAAGAGAATTTTGTGGCTGATTCTTTGGCAGTATCAACAAGCAATTTCAGGATACCTATACCACCAAAACTCAAGTATGATGTAGAATTCAAATATAGGAATTCTATACTGGACAATGTCAAATATTGGAAGGTGTTTGAAGATGATTTAGAACTTAAAAATTTTCTCGATTCTGTTGATGAATTTGTTGCATTACACATTGATCAGGATCCTAATTCTGAAATCACTCCACATGCTGATGTTTTCCTTAACAGAATTGCTAATCATCATATCATGCAACTACCTAGCAACCATATTCCAAAAGGACTAGTTCCTTTGGAAAAATTATTTGATGAAAATGATGTGTCAAGGAAAGGGAAAGTGTATATTGACGATCCTGATATAATGGAGTGCAATTTGGGGACAAAAAAGGATCCAAAATATGTCAAGTTGTCAAGCAGCTTATCAGGAGAGCAGAGGGAAGAATATGTCAAATTGTTGAAGGAGTTTGTTGATGTATTCGCATGGATTTAAGAAGATCTTCGAACTTATGACACAAACATTATAGAGCACAAGATTCCATTAAAAGAAGAGACTAAGCCCTTCAGGCAAAAGTTGAGGCAAATCAATCCTATGTTACTGCCTGTCATGGAGAAGGAGTTGAAGAAGATTTTAGATGAAAAAATTATTGTTCATTTGAGATATTCCAAATGGGTGGCTAATTTGGTCAACGTGAGCAAAAAGAATGGAGAAATCAGACTTTGTATCAATTTCTGAAATCTAAACAGAAGCTATAAAAAGGATAATTACCCTTTTCCCAAGATGGAGCATATATTGTAGAGGGTAATAGGTGCAGCCTAAATGTCTATGGTTGATGGTTTTCTGGCTACAACTAGATTTCTGTTTTTCCAGAAGATAGAGAGAAGATGGATTTTACCACTCCTTGGGGTACATTTATGTACGCCAAGATGCCCTTTGGTTTAATAAACACGGGGGCAACCTTTCAACGAGCTATGGACATAGCATTTATTGGAGAGAAGGACAAGTTTGTTTTTATATACTTAGATGACATAACCATGTTCTCTCAATCTGACGAAGAGCACTATGATCACTTAAGAAAGGTTTTCTTAAAATGTAGAAACTTTGGCCTCTCTTTGAATCCTAAAAAGTCATTGTTCGCCATGAAATAAGTAAAATTATTGGGGCATATTGTGTCATCTGAAGGTGTGAGGATTTATCCCAGCAGGGTTGAAGCCATACTAACCTTATCACTGCCTAGATCTAAAAAGGAGGTTCAATATTTTCTAGGAAAGGTGAATTTCTTGAGAAGGTTTGTGTCAAATTTTGTTGAGTTGCTTAATTGTATCACAACCATGTTGAGGAAAGATAATGAAATTAAGTGGACTGCTGAGGCACGCAGTTCCTTTGATCAAATAAAGAAATCTTTGGTGGAAGCCCCAATCCTAGTCAGCCCAGATTACTCCAATGACTTTCTTATTTTTTCTTTTGCCTCTTTTGATACAGTAGTAGCAATCCTATTGCAGAAGAACTCTGAAGGCTTAGAGCAGCCCATTGCCTTTTTCATCCGGGCTTTGACAGACGCAGAATTAAAATATGACATTATGGATAAGCAAGCCTGTGCACGGGTTAAATCTCTTAAGTCCTTAAGAGTTTATGTGCTGCATTCAAAAGTTATTTCTTATGTTCCATCAATTACTCTAAAAGAAATTCGGATTCAACCTGATATTTATGGAAAACACAACAAATGGATTGCTAAGATCCTTGAATTTGATTTATAAATCAGGCCTACCAAATTGGTCAAGGGACAAGGTTTAGCCAAGCTCTTGGAGTAAATTTCATTGGTTCATATTTAGAAAATTTGCAGACTGAATTAAACAACAGAGGTGCTCAAATCAGCCCAGCATTGGCAAATTGCAGTGGGTATAGGGACATTATATTTTTCTTGCAGAATTTACAACCTCCAAGTGGTATGGAAAAGAACAAGGGGAAAGCATTAAAACTCAAATCAATAAAGTATTGCTTGGTTGATCAAATTTTATATTGGAAGGATCCATTGGGAGTGTTGTTGAGATGACTAGACCTGCAAGAGGCCCAAAGGATTATGTTTGATTTTCATGACAGTTTGTGTGGGGGGCATCATTTTTGGAGGACTACTGCCTACAAGATTCTCAGGGCTGGGTATTTTTGGCCTAGTCTGTTCATAGATGTTTGTGCTAAGATCAGAGCATGTGTTAAATGTCATAAATTTTCTGGAAAGCAACAACTTAAGTCTTTACCATTAAAACCCATAGCAGTTTCAGGACCTTTTCAACAATGGGTCTTAGATTTTATCGGGGAAATTCATCCCACTTCCAGTGTCCAATATACATGGATCTTGACTACCACAAACTATTTCACTAAGTGGATATAGGCTATCCCTACCAGAAATGCTTCCCACAAGGTGATCATTGGTTTCCTTGAAGACATTATGGCGAGGTTTGGTTGTCCAAACAAAATTGTTACTGACAATGATGCATCTTTCAAGGATGAGCCACTATTTCAATTCTGTGAACAATATGGGATCACATTGATTCACTCAACCCCTTATTACCCACAGGGAAATGGGCTTGCAGAATCCTCAAACAAAAGCCTTATAAAGATCGTTAAAAAACTATTGGAGGACAAAAAAAAGGCATGGGATTCAAAACTCAAGTTTTCTTTGTGGGATGACAGAGTGACAACAAAGAGGACCTTGGGCCTTTCTCCTTTCCAATTGGTGTATGGAGTTAAGGCTGTTTTCCCCTCTCAACTTGCCTTGCCTGTGGCAAAATTCTTCCAAGATTATCAAGGGGAGCCGGATGATATGATAAGGAGGATTCAATAGTTGGTTGAAGAGAAATAGACTCAAGAGAAGCTGGTAGATAAAGAATATGATCATCAACTGAAGATCAAGAAGGCATTCGACAAGAAGGTGAAAAAAGAGGATTTCAAATTGGGCGATCTGGTACTCAAGTGGGATGCACCGAGGCTAGATAAAGGCAAGCACGGTAAATTTGAAGTGTTATGGATCGGTCCTTTCAAAATATCTGAGGTATTCCCCAATAACACTTTCAAGTTATAGAATATGGAGAATGAAGAGGCGTTTGGTGGCCCTGTAAATGGGCATTTCCTGAAAAAGTACTTTGCTTGAGCCTGGAGTGTCTCTTTACATCATTGTAAATATCATTTTATTTTATTTTTGTGTTCCAATAACTGACCCCATAACCCTAGGAAAAGGCACTAAATCTACTAATTCTTGGTAGCCCGCAGGGGGCATTCCATCCCATGTGGAGCCAATGTTATCACACTAAGTCGCCTTGGGTCTCTTAGTTTGTTTTTGTTAAAAATAAAAATTAAAAAAACCTTAGATTCTTATTTTCTCTTTAAAATAAATTTCTCATCCATTAAATGTTATTTATGATAGGACCCCTTAGGATGACTAAACCTTTGAGTCATAGCTCATGTGTTGATCCACAATTCAATTTTTGGCCCTTAAACCCTTTTAATATCATGGTATATTCTTTATGTCCCCTCTCGTGATTCATCCCTAGGTTGATACCTCCAATGACCAAGCTGATGTGACACACCTCTCTCCTCACTCATGACCTCACATGCATACCTCATCATCCCCACTCACTTGTCCAATCATTTTTTTGATTTGGAGAGTGCTACCCACTCAACAGAAATTTTTGTAGCACCTTTCACGTTTATCATTCATCCAATCCAAGCCATGATTGCCACAACTGATACCTTAACCCTTGTTTTTAGTGCTAGAAGTCGGTTGAAATTCTTTCAAAATATCTTGCATTTATTTTCCTTGGTAACAGTTTCTAAATTTGAAAAGTTCAGCAGTGATGAGCTACATAAGTTTGCCAGTTCAGATCAGACGATCGCATGTCAACTAAATCCGAGGCTGTGAGAGATTTCAAGGCCGATTTTTACTCAATCTCATCCTAAGATCACGTTGAGGAAATCAACAGATGTCGACTTCATAGGTATCCTGTGCAACCTCCTTTGCATATTAATTTTCATAGGAGATTTGTGCTCAGGTTTCAGTAGCTTGCAGGTTAGTATGGGAGCCATATTTGCATTCCTATAAAAATCATCACTCGTATCGATAGTCTAATTATTGTTGTTAGTCATAGCCTTTGAAAGTCACAGGCCTACAATAGCCTATCCTCTGTGTATGAATTGCACTATGCATAGACACTTCTCAAACCTCTCTGGTTATTCTTTTCTTCTTTTCATCTTGTACGAAGAGTCATTTTAGAATTACTTCCTCATAGTCTACACTCTGAAAACATGTATAAGCCTGAAGGTCCATTTCTCATAGCCAAGTTCATTTTCTATGCACTGTTAATTTGGAGGGCCATCCTTGTGAAATTGATACTTGAATTGAAGTTTTATGGTCAATAGCATCCCTTATAGCCTCTTAAGAACCCTCTTTCTGATTCATGGAGACCCCTCAATCAAAGAAAGCACACAAAAGTGGCAAGATAGTTTGAACAAAGCCTGTGGACATGTGCCTTTTTGACACAGAACCCATGGAAAGGGAAATGTTTTGAAGAGTAGGATGCCTCTCTTTCTGCCAGAACATGCAAAGAGGCCACTCAGAAGTAGCAAAACAATTTACACTAAATTTTGATGGCAAGAAAACCAGAGTTGGAGATTTGGAATTTTAGGTGACTAAAGCCTCCATCTCAGCTGCAACAGGGATCCCCATTTCAGGAGAAAATTGGTGTTAGAAAAATAGGACCGTAGAGAAATAAAATAAAACAAATGCAGAAACAAAACATAGAAGATACACAATACAATAGAGACACAGATTTATGTGGTTCACCCAGTGTGGGCTATGTCCACTAGATAAATTGCCAGGTCCTTCCTTTATTATTATCCAGCATATGAAGAGATACAACCTATAGAAAACCTGATGTAACTTCCTCTTCTTTCTCTCACAGTCTCCTATCTCAGAATACAATATTCACAATCAACCATAGACACAATACATTTCCCTCATAAAAGAGGGTTGCCTTCTAGGGAAAAAAACCCTAACATAATCTCTACGGTTAGATCTACGACCTTATAATCAACGGTCCAGATTTACATTGAAATTACAATATACATTTACAAGGCAATTTTTCCTTCAGGGGCTTCTCCCCTGAACCCTCGCTGGGGGCCCACTTGCCCCCAGACCCCCCAACCGGGGGGATAGCCCCCCTGGACCCTACAAAGGGGGTACCCCACCTCTGCACGCCCCCGTGTGGAAGAGTGTACATACTTCTGGGGTGTAAATACTTCATGGGGTATAAACACAGCTGAAAGCAGGGACCTCTGAATCAGGAAGATAATCAGGCTCCACAACCAACAATCTCCCACTTGGAGACTGATCTCAACAACTCCATTGTTGTTGTATATGTTGGACTCTGAACCTTCTTGGACCTGACAAATTTCTCATCTTCATCTTCATTCTTGAAGACCAACTGAAACTGATCAGGAACTCAGTTTCTCCCTGGTTACTCCCTTTGTTAACATGTCTACATGATTCTGGCTAGTGTGTATCTTTTCCAACTTCAAATGTCCATCTTCCAAGGTGGATCGTATGAAGCGGTACCTCAACTATATATTCTTAGTCTTCAAAAGGAAGGCTAAGTTATTTGCAAGGTGAATGGCACTCTGACTGTCACAGTACAACCTGTTGTTCTCCTGCTTCTTTCCCAATTCCTCCGTAAACCTTTATAACCAAATCATTTCTTTACTAGCCTCTGTAGCAGCAACATACTCTGCCTCTGTTGTTGAAAGTGAAATAGCCTTTTGTAGTTTCAAAATCCAACTTACTTTTGTTCCACCTATAGTAAAAACATACCCTGTGGTGCTCCTTTTGTTGTCTTTATCACCTGCCATATATGAATCAACATATCCATATAGAAAAGTGTCTGAACCTCCAAAACATAATGCATGAGTAGTAGTACCTCTCAAATACCTGAGAATCCACTTTACTGCCTCCCAATGTTCTTTACCTGGATTGTTCATATATCTTCTCACAACTCCCACTGCATGTGCAATATCTGGTCTTGTGCAAACCATTGCATACATCAAGCTTCCAACTCCTGATGAATAAGGGACCCTGGACATGTATTCTATCTCCTCCTGTGTCTTGGGACACATTTCCTTAGTTAATTTGAAATGGCTGGCCAAAGTTGTACTAACTGGTTTTTCATTCTGCATTCTAAACCTCTCCAACACCTTCTCAGTGTACTCACCCTGAGACAATGTCAATTTGCAATTTTCCCTGTCTCTTGTTATTCTCATGCCAAGGATTTTATTTACAACACCCAAATCCTTCATCGCAAATGAATTGGATAATTTCTTCTTGAGCACATTTATATTCTGAATATTAGACCCTGCAACAAGCATTTCATCTACATACAATAGCAAGATAATAAAGATTCCATTTTCTAGCTTTTTAAAATAAACACAGTGATCAGAATGACATCTACTATAACCCT
>JZKD02S2068675.1:397827-422305 GCA_000966675.3 Picea glauca | reverse complement strand
AGACTAGGAGGTATAATTACAACTAATGGCCTAAAGCCGACATAAATAAAATAAAATTACTAATATAATATGCCCCAATTAAGGGGTAATGAGCCAATATTAGGGCTTAACACCAAACCCTAAAAATAAGATTATATCCCCAGTATGGTCGCCAATTCTGTTACGAGGAAAATCTCTCTATGGCATGGGGTAAACCACAACAGACAGAAATGACTACATAAATCAACTCTAATCTCAAGTATCATATATAAACAAATATTCTAAAAATACAAGATAAAGAGCCTACCTCATCCAGATGTTCGATGAAGTCTACCATTGAGCACTTTACTCAAAGCAATACACCTGCAACTTGTCCTCAAAAACCAAGATATGCAAGAATATGGTGATAATATATAAAGTTAGCAGATTAAATAGCATAATCCATCAATATTCATAACAAATATGCCCATGGAATAACAATTCAAATACTTTCAAGACATTAATTGGATGAAAAAAGAGTATTTATATTAAAATGTAATCAACAAAAGTGTATGAATGACAAACTTTTGTGTTGCCATGGTTAAGAACTGAGAAAATAAGTCCCTTCCAGCTGGGTCTCCACCACTTAAATCCTCCACCAAAGGAATCTCATATAAGAGAGGAAATGAGGTTCTCAATCAAGTAGGGAAGAGCTTGGGGGCTGAACAATGTGTTCAAAATTAAAAGGATAAAGGGATGCAGACTCAATATGAAGTGAATAATTTCTCGAGAATAACTTTTCTCTCAAAGTTGAATTCTTCTCATCTTTTCCATATCTTGGATATGGCCCATTTATAGCCTTCAAATGTAACTGAAGGGTCGAATTAGAAGGTTTCCAGTATATGGAAGGTCAAATATCATGGATCTTGTGAAGTGACATGGAAACCCGACACCATTTTTTAATTTTGGGCACAAAACCCAATGTATGTTGGATGTAATGGTGAAACCTACGTATACGCATGTTGTATAGTAGTTAGGGCATGTATATGTGGAAAAATATTATTTTTAGCTCTGGGAATTGCAAAAAAGGACTTCAAGTCTGCATAGGGAAATGGAAAAGGCCTTCTGAGAAAATTTTCATAGTGTGAGGAAAATATGGCTATAATAGATGCCCCCTAATGTGTGAGGTTAGAGGAGTATATGCGATGGACAAAATACATTATAATACCCAGAAGTGGAGTAATGGAGACCCAACTAGATGAACTAGTTTCTCATGAGAATATTACAATATGTACTGACTTTGCATACATGGCTTCCAATTTGAATTACACTGTAGATCCATGTGAAAATATACCAAACAGTTGTTAGTTTCCATGAATAGGCAATAAAAGGATGGATACATGCCATAGGCTATCATAGTCATTAACAAGGCCCAGTAAAACTAGTCTCAAAATCAATCCAAAGATATCTATATACAATGGAGTACAATCTGATCTCCTATGGTCACTGAAGTCACATAGGTACTGATCAAATGAAAGATAGCAACAACTCAGAAAATTTGCGACTATAAAGTGATGTCTTAAAGTCTTCTACATGATCCACCAAAGGTTCAATTCTACATCGTGTGAATAAAGGAGTTGATGTCAAACACAATGAGACTTTGTTTGGTTACCGGTCATTAAGGTATATCGTTAACAAACACGACACAACCTACGAATAATGAAAGTAGGTATCAAGGCACCGAGTACATCCTTACAAGTGTGAATAAAGGTGTTGAGGTTGAACACTTGAAGAATCCATTGATCACGAGACATTGATGTATTCCCAACTGTCGATGGCGGGAGAACCTGCCACTAATGACTGCAATCCTCTAGGTACTCATAGGAATCTAGGTATCATTTCCAAAATAGATGGGCTGAATTCAATGGAAGGAGACTCGCTGAAAGGAGAGAATTAAGGAGTCTCTCATCATTCAGAAAGAGGTACAAAGAAGGATCTTGATGATTTGGAGGAAATCGAAAAAAGAACATGTTCATGAACCAATGACCCTGTCCATCTTTCATGTGCGCCAGATGCAAGAGGTACATGAAAAATACCCTCTAAATAGATGCCAATAAGGAAAATTGTTGACAAAGGAAAGGAAACCACCAATAAGGCTAATGGAATCCAAGACAATGCATGAATCCCAATGTGTGAATATATTTATTTCCTTAGAACACAAGGGAAATCCCCCAGTCAACGACCAATGATGAAATGTTGACTATTGGGCTCAAGTTTACCTATCAATGATGAAAGTAGGACCAGGGTGAAAGATAGGACTTAAACTTCATGTAAGTTTGAGACACACTGAGGGTATGGCCAACATGAAAAATCAAGAGTTATGAGAAATGGTTGACATAGGCTAATAGACCTTCTTTGAACAAGAGCATAAGACATATGAAAGACTCTGACAACATAGAATCCAAGATGAAACTTTGTGATGCAGGAGGCACCAATCAAACTCTCCATATGGACTAGAAGAGTAACCAGTCAGGGGAGTAAACTCTAAGTAACGAGATCATCTTCCTAAGGTCATGATAAACCCAAAATTTTGATGACAAGTGGACTCAAAATTTTGTGCTCTGTTCAAAGGCGACATGATTGTTTCCAATATAAGATAATATTCTTTCTCGCCTGTCTTTTTCTATTTTTTCATAGTCAAATGAATGCTATGATACAAAGGAGGAAATGAGTGTCACTAATAAGGAACTATATCCAATAGTGGAACCTACCTATGCTCAATGAAAGGAGGTGCATGCAAGATATGGACACTCGGTGGAATGTTTCCTCTTGGGTATAGGGTGTCAAGCTACAAAGGATATAAGCAAGGCTTTGCTTGGATGATGACAAAAAATGCTAAGGTGATAGGCTTATAATGCGAAAGAGAGAACCGACAATAGGCTCAATAATAAAAGCAAGAGAATGAGATGCAATTACAAGTTAACGCAAAAAAATGTCCTTTTTCGTAAACTTGGTCTACTTGGTTTGAAAAATGGGTAAACTTACACCAAATAGACGGATTTCAAATCCAATTTATGAGTGTGAAAGAGAAAAGTTCACTCAACAATATTTTATTTTTTTGAGAGAGTCGGAAAAGAGCTTAAACCAGACTCGTTGGAAGTTTTCTAAGAGGCATGTCATGGGGGAGGCCAAGGCTCCCGTGCAGGAATTTTGTGAAAAGTGAACAACTTACGAACAATTGACACAAGGTTGGGAAAACCGAGAGCTTTCCAAGTAGAGGAGGATAAAATACTCATGGAGGTTACCTTCTCAATGATGTATCGAAGAATGATCCTTATTTGAAAAGGAATATAAAAAGGAATTTGATACCCCAAAAGACCATCCCAGTCAAAGGGAACCTCCCTAAGACTTGGAGGGAGAGTACTCGGGGAGAGTAAAACTCTCTCTTGTTTAGAAGACACATGGCTATAAATGTTAATGACATGATCAAAAGATTCCTCGCTCCTCAAAATAGGAGTGGTGTTAGGTGACAATTGCATCGAAATGACTCTTGTGTCAATCAAAGGAGAAACTGAATGTTGGGAAACCAAATATGACTCGGAACCTGAAGGGTTATCAGACAAGGACTGCACTTCTTCTACTATAACAATAGTAGGGAACAAGTGAGTTAAATGAACTCCTTTTCAAATACTACAAAGGAACTTGGCCTTACGCCCTATACATAGAGGCTTCTCAATCGTATGAATGCTGCCAACATCACTCACAATGGCTGGTGATATTCTCTTAGTGTGACTGACAGAGGTTGGTGGTTCATGCCCCACATGATGTACAAAGGTTGCCAATGTTTCCCCAACATGGATGATCGAGGTTGGAGATGTAATTTCAGTATGAATCATGGAGACTAGAGTTGTGCCCCCAACATGACTTGCAATGGCTGGAATGGTGGCGATGGTTGGTTGCGACATTTGAGACCAAGGTCCCGAGAAAGACTGGTATTGAGAAATTGCAGGCCAGGAAGGATTCTAGTCTACACCCTGTCCCTTCCCAGTAGAGTAGTATTCTCCTCCAAATTGATTCATAGAGGTTTCTAAATGAATCATCATTGAAGTAGATGTGTGCGAAGAGAAAAAGGAGTGACAAGGGTTACTTAGGTGAGGATATATATTTCCCCAGACAAAGGGATTTTGTGAAGGTGCTAACTCATACCATAAAACTAATTCCCTCTGTATGAAATACTATAGGATAGATGGAGGTCATTCGTGGGAAAAGTGTTTGTAGGAATTTGCATAGAGGAAGAAGGATATATGGATGGGGTGTAATAAGTTAAATAACCACCCATTTGAGCACTTGCTCCTAGAAAAGTGAAGCTATGATTGGATCCATAAGAAGGGAGAGTCCAAAATCCCACTATGAGAGTCGGTTAAGGGATATTACTCCCATCAAACACATATGTAGAAAAATGAGTCATCATTCCCTAAGATCCAAATCTAGGATTCATATAAGCAGGTGAGGGAGAGGATGGAAAGGGTGAAGGAATGTTTGGAATATCAAGAGGAAGATGATTAGAGACCAAGGTATTGACTGAGTATCATGATTATGTATACTATGATGAAACATAGACAAATTCATCCCCATGAAATGAGAGAATACCATGGGGGAGGTAGTGCTAAATCAGGGAGTCGAAGGGACTCCACTATCCATAATAATGAAAACTCATGGTGCAATAAAAAATCCTAAGGTCAACTACTGATCAAAGATCACACCAAAATAAACAAAAGGCCAATATGCACACAAAAATGATATAGTGGCTGAAAGGGGCCTCCCTCCCAAAAGTAGGTATGGCTCCCCCAAGAGGGGCCTTAGACTCCCTACAAAAGATAGGAGGTATTAGAATCAGTTATAAGGGCCCTCATGGGATTAACATCCAGTCGGTCAAATCCCCCAGAGAGGTAATCCTCCATAAAGGTTGTGTGTTGTCCAACCCTTATCTAACCCAGGGTACCTAAAAAATAACCCCTGCAAGTAACCTATGTGGTACCTAGGTCAAGAAACTAAGCAACCATGATATAACTGATCCACAAGATAACATTTGTAAGTCAATTCCACCATATAGCCAGGGTAACAGATCCTGAAACATCGAAAGCACCACCTCTCATAGAGGTAAAGGTAGTAGCAAGATCCCCATATACGAATAGATCCCTAGAAATATATCTGACACTTAGAAGTTATTGGGGGGATATCCCCTCAACCAACTTCATGTGACCTCATGCTTAACTCTGGTGTAAGTGAAGCCTCCTGACATCACCAATTATACAATGGATTTCACCACTCCTTTATTCAGACACATATGTTGATTTAAAAACCTTGGATAAGTTTACTCACAAAATCCTATTCCAAGGCTCTAAATCCTAAGCTATTTTGTGCACCCTAAAAATAAAATTGTTTCTAATCAATTTTAAATTTATCAGCGTTTCTTTTAGTGGCCTTGCTTACTAAAAAAAAAGGTGCAGTAGTGAAACCAATGATGTTACGACTCAGCAAGTAAAATAAATGAATATGAATAAAATATAAAGTACTAACTTCAATTCCCAATAAATGATAAGTTTTTAAAAATGCAATTTTCAATTTGACTCTGCAATTCAAAATAAGATGTAATATTTCCATACATGTACTAATATCAATGATAAGAACCCAAAAGATCAAATGCCAACGATGAAAAATGTTTATTATTTTTGTATTTTCAATATTGAATAATGAAAATGCAAGGACTGAACAACAGATTCATATAAATATTCTACTGTATGTGAACATATACAAACAAAGTAGGATATCAAGAATCAAACACCCATCCCAAGATGCAAGGAAAATCAATCCAAAGGATGATGAGAAAGGAACTGCTCGAAAATTCAACCAAAGAGAGATTTCCTATCACTTTGTAGGAACTTAACAGTCATAACAGAGACCTAAGAAGACTCAACAACCATCTAAACTTACCCAAAAACATCAAACTCAACAACCAAGCATTCAAGAATGATGTACATGATTGTTCAGGAGAAAACCATGTATATACACTTCCTATAGAATGATAGCGCGCGTATGTATGCGACTGCCGGGAAAAAACTCACTTATATGTATTGAAACACTGCCAGGTTAAGGATAAGGCTAAGAAACTGAGACTCAAAATGAACATGGGGTGTCAATAAATGAGATGACGAGAAACTCAATATAAAAAAGAGCAATCAAAGGAGAAAAAAACTCCAAACCCCGAAAATAAGATTCTATCCCCAGTATGGTCGCCAATTCTGTTACAAGGAAACTCTCTCTATGGGATGGGGCTGATGACATGGAAGACCACATTTCTAATACCTTGGGGAGACCAGGGTAGTTCCTTAAAAGTGGTCACCATTACAAAGACTGCAAGGGAATTTGGGTTTAGGATTCTTCATTTTAGTCTTGTCGAATTTGTCAACACTCATAGTACAATTAATAGTATTTGGTTTCTCTGATCCAACATGCCTTGATGCAAGTGGAGGATTGGTATATTTATGGTACTTCTTCTTCTTCCCCTTCCGTTTCTTCTTCTTCTTATCATCCTGGCTGCTTGCTTTAGGTATTTCACTAGGAGAAGGGGGATAAAGGGAAGGAGGCATGATGGGTGAAGAAGGCGAAAGTTCGACATGAGGTATATTTGTGGGTGGTTTTCTTACATCCAAAGCATTAGGTGCATTTTAATCATTGGGGAAATTAGAGATCACCAAAGTGGGGAACAACCAAATCGGTAACCCGATGGTGAGTTATGGAAGACTCAATGTGGCAATGCACAGAGGACCAACATTTCCAAAAGAAGGAAAGGTGAAAGGTTCCTTGGGAAAATGGGTTCCTTCGTTGGTACTCGTAGTAATTGATGCCATCGATAATTAATTGACCTAAGGTCCACTGAGGAAAACAAACAACACACGATACAAATCTAAGAAGAAAACAATAAAACAAACCTTCCCAAAATGAAACCACTAGTTGATGATGAAATCCAACATCATGCGATAAATATAGGAAGGGACTAGGATAGAGTGGGTGGATTAGTTTCGTTGGCAACCTACTTAACATACATACTCCTTGGTGCAAGTTCCCACACAGTTTTACCCCTGGGTGTACCCTCCAAGGAGCCCGAGTGAGTTTGAACAACGTATAACCCAGGTACGACGAAGACTCCCCTTCACCATCACCTTGTGTATCAACCCTACAGATATAGGCCACTAAGCTTACCAACTCATAGTTAGCCTCCAATGGGTACAATCGATAGTCGGGAAGGAATGTATGGGCAGGATAACAAGTCTGAAATTATTCAAGAGAACTGAATACAAGTGGGCTAGAATACTACTGAGAACCCCGAATGGATTCAATATTCATGAAGCTTCGAGACCAAATGAAGCCAATCGTTTCTCCAGGAGTCCAATTCAACCGATGATAGGCCCTGAATCCTTCATGACTGACATAACTCTTGATATTCCAATTTGTGAGAAGATCAACGACAGATAAGGGCTTTTACTAACGTTTAAAACCAACACACACTAGAAAAATTTCCTATGATATAAAGAAACCAAACCTCTATCTGGTGGGAAGAACAATTACACCATCCAACACTAGAGAAACTTACCAGTGCAAGTGAAACTCGAATACGGAAGCACCCTCCGGTTATACTCTACAAAGAGTGGCCTGATGTCTATCCTAGGTACCGCGGTATACCCCTGCAATCACCTTTGTAAGTTACTAAAATAAAGGCAACTAGGTTTCCAGCATGAGAACAGTCACCAGGCAGGTACAGTCGATAGTCGATTGGACCGCAACGAGCAGGGTATCAAGCCCGAAACCTATCAAGGGTATCAAAAGAAAGTGTTCTAGAAGACGACTGAGGAACTCGAATAGATTCGAGACCCACGAAGCTCCGTGGAAAATGTGATCAAAACAATCCCAAGACAAGTCCTCTATATGTGTTCCCTACTATGTTGGGTCCATCTTTGGAGGGGTTATCTCTGCTACCTTTCTGCATGCGACCTTGTGTTTAGACCCTATGTTAGAGGAGGTCCTGGATAAATTTCATGTTTATTGGAATTTTTACACTCCCTAGCACAAACTCGTATGTTTGTTTTGTAGCTTTGAAGACTGTCCTCTCCAACCTAAATCAAGGCTCTAGCCTAGACTAGTAGATGGACCCTACAAATATAAAGTCTAATAAATTTTAATTAAGCGTTAATTTTAAGTGTCTTGTCTTAAGTCAAGGAAAAGAAAATGAAAATAGTGGTGTATTTTAAGAGATGAAAGAGAAGAGCATTAAATGAAACTGAAAGCAAACTACTTCTTTTTGACAAATAAAGATTTGCAAATTTACACCCTTTAAACAACAAATCTTAACTACATTTTCTAAGATCTTCTAAAAGAAAAACTAAAAACAATATTTCTCTTGACTTCGAGCTACTTAGTGTTCTAAGCCCTCAGTAAAGAACTTAAGAAAACACTCTTTATCCTGATAAGCAAAGACAACTAACCTAACTACTTAACCAAACAAACAAATGATTTTTTATTTTTTTTATGCTTCAAAATAAGAAACTTGAAATAAATTCTTTTTCTTTTCTTCTAAAGAAAGTGAAAGGGAAAAAGTGAAGACAAAGCAAGAACAAAAACTGACTTCAGGTCTACTGTGGAATGCAGGGAGTCACTGACAATACTAAACAGACTGATCAGAAAAGACTCACAAACTCATCTCAAACCCTTACTAAGAAAACACAAGAAATCTTGAAATGAATAAGATAACTGATGTCAAACCCATGCTAAAGACTATAAGAACAGAGACTAGGACTAGATCAAGAAAACCCCTAAGAAGTATGACTTCAATCAGGGAAGAGGTTGACTGCCTCTTCTTGAAGAAAGACTTTCTTGACACAGGCACGCTACTGACACTTAAGCAACCTGCATATGTACGCAGGCTATCCAAAGGTAGGGCTGTATGTATGCGTGAAGACCCACTCCAGGCCGCGTACACCTTTGTAAATTCTCAAAAAGAAAACTAACAATCAAGGTTGACATGGCAGGGAGTACTAATATGGCTGACCTGAATACCTTAAAGACTCAGGAACTTACATAAAACTCAAAAAAGGTAATCAAACCAATTAAAGCACCCAAAAACTATCCCCTAAAAACCCTAGAGGCTTCCCTAGTATGGTTGCCAATTCTTCTATAGTGGGAAAACCCCCCTATGGAATACACTAGGGTTCAACATGTAGGCATAGATAATCATCTAAATTCTCTCACTTTTTAATAACTACCCCAAATACACCCCACATTCATGCATAAAACACAAGGTAAAAAGATCTGGTAACTCTACCTTAAACTCCACGTCTGGTGTCAATCCTTTTGCGTTCGGCTATTCCTTGACTACAAGTCTCCTCCCAAGGCTGACCCACATTCATAAATAGACAAACAAAGAACTAAGAACATGCATATCATATATGAATTAGTGGGTTAGATGTCATAATCAAATATAAATCAAACATTAAGATTGAACACATCATATTCGAGACATAAAAAGTATTCATTTTTATTAATCTCACAAAGTTACTTACAATGAGATCGATGACAACACCTTGAACCTAGTCCAGGATCCTATTCACCAAGATCTAACTGTGCTTCCATGTATCTTTCTCCTCTTCATATTTCTCTATGGAATGGATTAGGCTTATAATGGAGGAAAAAGGTAAGAATAGGGAATTTTGGCTCAAAACTCACAATGTGGCTGCAAATTCTTGGGGCAAGGGGGGAAAGTGAAATGGGCAGATTTTCACTGTTCTTATGCTTAGCCTTGGAATGAGATCCCAACATCTCCTTTTATATGACAAAAATGATGGTTATTCGGTTGGGTGACGGGCTATAGGTGGTGGGACAGTTGGAAAACTACCCAATAGCCCGTAATCTCAACGAATTCCTTGCAACTTTTATTTTTTACAACTTTTTTGAGTATACACGGGTTGTAATGTTGTAGATAGAATATATACCCGAGTTGTAGTGGTGCAACAAGTGTGTGTACGCGGTCAATAATGGTGCAAAGTGCGTAGATCTTCAAAAATATGGTTTTTAAGAAGAGTTGCTCAATGATGACTTGGAAAAAATAGAAAGTAAGATGGCCTGATGCCAGGTATGCATGTATGGTGCAATTTAGGGTTATAATAGTTTCCTCGAGAGAAGGCAGTCACCCACAATATCAACAATACATTGGAAATAAAACTTAAAACCCTTTCCAAGGAGCATAAAACTAATCAAGACAAGAGATTGAGCACTTACCAAATCGATTAAGGAGGATAGAAGGGATACAAACCGTATATGTCCTCCTTCCAAGTGATACTTGACATCCTTCAATGGATTGATCTTGATAGATTTTACTATAAGTCTTGTATAAGCACAATAATATTTGATGAACCAAGAAAAATAACCAAGAAAGATAGAACTCCAAAAATTGACACCAAAACACCAAGTAAAGAGCTTCTATTAATGTCTTATGAGAATGATCTCCAACAATTCAAAAAAAATTAGAATGATAGGAGGGCCTTTATTTATAGATGAGGCTCACAAATCCTCCTCATTCTTTATCCCATAAATCTAGGTTAAGAAATTAAAACAAAAGTGAGTTTTCATCCACACAACTTAAAGACAGACAAATTATAATTAAATGATGTTATAATGTGCATAAATCCCTCATGAGATGGGACATCACCCTTGAAGGAGGAGTTACCATCCTTGGATTCTCATTGTTCCCACTGAAGAGGCATCAAAACATACTTAGGAAGCTTCCTAAGAAAGTTAACCTTTAATGTCTCACTTTCTTTAGTGCAACGAACTCATTAAAAAGTTGGACAATACCTGTGAAGCTAGATGGATCCATAGAATGTGATAATGAGACCACATAACATGTCTCTAAAGTTATTTCCCATCATAAAAGGTTCTTTAAATAAGTGCCACATCATCGTTTTAAATGATAATATTTTAAAATCCATAAAAAGTAACCCATAATTGTCATAAACAATTTAAGCATGGGTCGAACCTCATAATAATTATAATAATCTAAAAAAAAAAATGAAATTGGAGGGCGTTCTTCATTCTTCAACGTGGAATTTGTACATGAGGTCTATGTGGATGTAAATATCCCCTTCATGGCTTAGAGGGTGTATATTGTGGCTTGGAACATGTGAATTGTCTCGAAAAATGTGAAATTAGATGCACATGTGTAGAATCATCTCTATGATATCATGACTAAAGTGTGGTACATACATAAGAAAAAGAGGTTCAATGATGCAGTAGCATCAAGAAACAAAATTTTGACTAAAGTGTGGTACATACATAAGAAAAAGAGGGTCAATGATGCAGTAGCATCAAGAAACAAAATTTTGAGATTGATCCAGAAAGTCAAAACCATTTACTAAGGAATTTGTTTTCTTAAGTTTTAATTTTGTTTTTAATATTTGAACGAGATATGTTTATAAGATATCCTAAATTTATCTATTGTAATAGGTGTTTATTTGTTTCTGAATTTTAGGATCATACTTCTAGTTTAAGGATTTGTTGAGATAGTTCAGGATTGGTTGGTTTGTGAGTTATCTGATAGCTCCAAGATAGAGTTGAGTTCTGTAATGAATAAAGCAGAGTGTGTGGATTTATTGTGTAAGGTGAGAGTGTGAGTGTGCAAAGGTTCGAGAGACCAATAAGGAACATAACTATTATTGTTGTAATATTATTCCTTCGAGTGATTTTAATAAAGATTAGTTTATGGAATTGTGTTTTCTACACATTTTTTTTTAAGATCTACGTATATATGGTTTGGACAGAGAAATAAAGTTTTTGTGGTTGTAGGAGATTGTGTGCATATCCTTACTGCGAGTTTGAACCCAATTGATATCATTGAGGCAACGAATCAAACCTTTGCTACGTATTGGAATTGACTAGAGTCGAATTGAGCACATGTAAAATTTGTTCCACAGTGTAATTGAATGGACGATGGAGATTCGATTAGAGTGAGCCTTTACAAGAATTGACATCTACAATCATATCATTGGGACTCGTCATATTGGGACGCAAATTCCATTTAAGGATCGCCGACAATGATAAACATGTTAGTCGTGCAGACTAGAAATAGGTTGACGATGATGAGTTGAGAAACTTAAACAAATCAATGAAGAGGATTAGATCAAAGCAGAAGATCAATGGTGGAGAGATAAAAGAGATCATAGAGGGTAAAACAAATCAACGGTTTTGATTAAATCCTTCGAACCAAGATGCACGATCTAGAAAGAGGAAAGTGGACCCCATATTGTCGATATTGGTATATGATCGGGGTAAGTTGATCTTTTTTCATTTTCTCCCTGATATCACGTTGACGATGATACGTATATCGTCATCACTAGTACATCATTGGGATGATTTGGATTGTAATTGATCCACAACGAAAAAATGTTGACAATAACACGATTAGTGCTTGGCTCCAGTGCTAGGTCTGATGGAGGTTTAACATCGAGGCTTTGGGGTTTGTTGTTAACACCGATATTTAAATTTTGTTCTGTGAATAATTAGCACCAAGTAACAAAGGTTTCAAACTCTATTATTTGAGGGTCCCATACACCGAAGGAAGAGTGCAAAGACTAACTAAGTGTTGAAGTTGTTGATAGGGTATTTTAAACTATGTTTCTGTTGTATTTGGGCCTGGTAAGTTTATATCAGTCCATGCATTGTAAAATAGGTGTGCTAAACCACTAGTGTGAAAACCCTTACAAAAATGTAAGTAAGTAGTTAGGGCTCATGTAAATCATGTATCTTGGCAGATCCACCTAAAAATGTATGAATACCTACCCAGGACATAAATGCTCGACTTGATGGGAGTTACCACCACCAAGGGATAGTCGGTCATAGCAATAAAACCAAACACCTTGAGAATGGGGACTAAAAATAAATTCCATGACCATCCACCTAAGGGGATCTAGGATACGAACTAACCAACACGTGTACATGAATTGTCCCAACATGGTCACATATAAATAAATTGTCACTTTGGTCTCATGAGAGTGGTCACATATTTTTAAAAAATGTAGGATACATTACAGAGAATCTAAGGTGTAACAACTATCTCCAACTCGGGGACATGTGCTCATCTTGAGAGAGCATGAGAACTCCAAAATATGGGAAACTTGTAGACCTGAAAAAATGTCAACCAATGGATATTAAATATAGGGGAGGGTAAATACACAAGTTCATTTTCCCCTTCCCTAAAAGAGAAACAAATCGATGTGTAAATGAAATATATGTCCAAATACAAGTTAGCTAACACCACATCTCAAAGGATAATACATACATGCAAACAAAATTCAACCTTTTATTCTAAAACAAAAGGAAAATGAATAAATAAAAAAATGAAACACACAAACTAAAAATTTGAAACATCAAGGATCAATTAAGCATATGCTAGCATCTTATTTACCTTTATTTGATCAAAATATGAAGTACGATCATGATCATGTGAAATAATAATGAAGGCATGCCAAGGTTTACCTGTACTATTGCAAGATTCTTCAATCCATATGTGTATAGGGATAATGTAATCATATTTCTTATCATAAGCATAGGACAAACCATCACTACTACTCATCAAACCATCACGCAAGAGGGGCTTCGAGGGTGGCTCAAGTAAAATCCTACAAGAATATTGTTTCACCTCCTTGTCGTTTTCGATCACATATATGGATGAAACATGAGAAAATTGATTAGAAATAAAAATATATGTAAATACATGACACATGGTTGGTTGCACCTATATGTGAGGTCCAAAATTTCTTCCATAATCCCAAGGTTGAGCATGATGATGTCTACAAAAAAATTCATCTTCAAAACTATTATCACTAGATGGATTTTTCTGAATGTGAAAGTTATGAGTTGGGGACTTCCATGGATGAAAAATGTATGTTGTCATATGGACATGAAATACCAATTTTTGTACCTGTAAATCAGGCTCATTGTTAACATGAAATGGTTGTTCTTGCATCGTGAAGTTAGATTTACATTCAATGATTCTTTTTGGTCGTCCACAATGCTAAGAAATAAATACTCACACTAAGCCAACCAGGAAAGAGAATACATATTTAAACATGAAATAAACGACAATCACACATAATACACATTGATTTTACCTTGGAAACCCAAAATTTGGAAAACCAACATTCCTTGAGCATATTTCTCTTTGTTGTATTATTCATTCAATGAATAAAGAGTTACATGAGTAAACTTGGTCTACATCTAAGATGCAATTTCCATCATACTCTCTTTCTTTACATAAGAACAACCTTATAGCCAATTCCACTTACATCTACATGACCAACAACATCCTCTTAAAGGATTTGTCAATAAAATACAATTACAACATGCCTTATTTATAGGATTTACAACATGAAAAACCATAAATCATGGCACCTAAAAATGCTTACAAGTCCACATAGATGATTGGCTACAAATATCACAAATATCGAGATTCCATTATAGTTGAATTCAATCGGTTTATGATTCAGTATTCACTCAATTGCCACTTGACATCTTGTTGATCCCTTGTCAGTTGACCTTTCAAATTCCTATCGATCACTTCAACTTCGAATTCTCTGGAAAATATCTTCAACTTCAACTTCCCTGGTCGATCACTTTGACCTCGACTTAACCATCAAATTGAGTTAACTCATTGATTGACTTATCACCTAGTCAGTCCACCTCAACTAGATAGTCAAATGGAATTCTTTTACTGTAAAGAATATAACAACCCAAAATTCTCCCACTTTTTGTCTTCTTTGTTGATACAGGAGAACCTGGACTTCTATTCACTGATCCACGACAACAATGCCCATTGCTTCTTTACACCAAGAGAATTTTACAACACTCACAAACTTGGTCAAAGAGTATGCTATGTTTTCCAAGGTGTCTACCTTCTCCAACAACACCTTGTTGATTTCCACCATGTCTCTCACGAAATGGTATTGCACATCAATATGCTTATTCCTGGAATGATATTCTGGTTTCTTTGATAGAAATATTACACTTTGATTGTCACACTTTATATTCATATCTCTTTTCTCAAACCTGATCCCTGAAAACAATTGATGCATCCAAAATACTTCTTTGATTCCATGGGTGGCTACCATGTATTCATATTATATTGTTGGCAAGGATACAACTGCATATCACTTACTCATCCAGATGATTTCTCCACCGGAAATATTGAGAACATATACACTAGTCGACCTTTGTCGATCTAGATCTCTAACCTAGTCGACTTCGATAAATCCATGTACATTTACTTCACTTTCATCTTCAATATTCCATTGGTAGCATATATCATAACTTTTGTTCCAAACAAATACAAAAATACTCTCTTGACAACTTCCTAGTGCTCTTTCTCAGGTGTCAACATGTATCTGCTCAATACTCCCACTACATGAGTAATGTTTGGTCGAGTGCATGCCATTTCATACATAATACTACCCACAATACTAACTTAGGGATCATGTTCCATGCCCTCTATTTATTATTATGTCTATGGACACTATTTAGCAATTAGTTTTTCTCCCATAGGGATTGGTACCTTGATCGATTTGCAATCCTACATGTTGAAACACTTTAATATTGTTTCAATGTACTTCCTATGGTTCAACCAAATATTTCTAACTACTCGATCTCTCTTGATCTCCATTTCCATAATGAATTTCACTACACTAAGATCCTTCATGTTGAACTTGGAGGACAACTACTTCTTCACCTCCTTTATAGCATCCATGTTGTTTTTGACCAACAACATTTTATCTACATGCAATGCTACATATATCAAACAACCTCCTTCTTCCTTATATTATAGATAATGATCAACCTTTATTCTCACAAATCCAAAAATAAGGATGTGTGTGTCAAAATTTTGGTACAACATCCTTAGTGATTGATTTAGACCATAAAGGGATCTCTTCAATTTTCACACTAGAACTTTATTTCCCTTTATTGCAAATCCTTCATGTTGTTTCATGTATATTTCTTCTTCAACAGTAATGTTGTCTTCACATCCATTTGATCTATATCGATATCAATTTTTTTAGCTAGAGACATTAGTAGTCTAATGGAAGTAAGTTTTCCAATAGGGGAAACAATCTCACCAAAGTTGACTCCTTTGACTTTGGAATATTCTTTCACTACTAGTCAAGATTTGAATTCCTCAACTTGACCTACTGCATTCGTATTTTTCTTGAACACTCACTTGCTACCAATGATTTTCCTTCTATTAAGTAATTTGAACATATCCCATGTCTCGTTATAGTACAAGGATTCCATTTATTCGACCATGGCATCCTTCAAGAGTTTACCCTCTATCGAGTCAAGTTCTTCCTTGACTAAATTGGGCTCCTCGTAAGTGGAAGATAACACAAATGAAAAATGGAAATCAGGTGGACTATACCTTTCAATTGGTTTTCTTACTTGTTCAAACCTTCTTACTACTGAAGTTATATATTCCACCTCTTCATCTGATTCAGTCGACTCATATGAATCATCTTCTTCATTCCTCTGTTCAAACAACAACTTCTCTAGTTCTTTTTCCATTTGAACTTCTCCAAACTCGGAAGTTCCATCGACTTCCCTGAAGACCACATATCAACTATGCATTGTTTTTCTTGATGAAGGATCCTCGAGCTTATATCTTGTCATTCCATCCTTTTATCCAATGAAAATACACTTGAATTTTTTCTTCTCCATCTTGTTCCTCTTTTCCTTGGGAACATGCACAAATGCATCACAACCAAATACTTTGAGATGTGAAAGTGAAGGATGATTACCAAACCATAACTCATGTGGAGTCAAGTCAAATAGAGTTGATGAAGAAGACTTGTTTACCAAATATTTTGTAGTGTCGACTACATCTACCTAGAATTATTATGCAAGCTTGACACCATTGAGCATGATCCTTTCCTTGTCCATCAACGTCCTATTCATTCTCTCAACTACTCCATTTTTTGGGGGGGTATATGGTGTGGTATTTTGGTGTGCTATTCCACACTACTCATAGAACTGCTCAAAATCATTTCCACACAACTCACCACCATTTTCATTTCTCAACACCTTGATCTTCTTATATGTCTGGTTTTCCACAAGATATTTAAACTCTTTGAAAATATCAAAAACCTCTTATTTATTTCTCAAGAAATATATTCGTGTCTTCCTTGAAAATTAATATATGAAGGAAACATAATACATGGATCCACCAATTGAAGGGACTGGTAAGGGCCTAAACACATCACTATGTATCAATTCTAGAATCCCTTTTTCCCTTGTCACTCCAAATGGGAACCTAGCCTGATTTTGTTTTGCATATATGTAGTTTTCACAAAATATGACTTCCAAATTACAATTAGGAAAACATTTGACCATACCTTTGTTGTGCATAGATAAAAGTCCCTTTTCTCCAATGTGTCCATCCTCTGGTGCCATAACAGGGCCAACTAGACTTGAGGAAAGAACAATTGAGTTGGTTTGTATTGACTCAACCCGAGTCAATTCGAGTTGACTTCAGGAACACCAATGTTTTTGCATCTAGTTGATTCAACATTCCATAATAACTTGTATAGGGTTTCAATCTAAAATATTTTCATCAAGATCCTTGCACCACTTACCATTTTGATTCTAAAATAGAGTGTGCACACTTTCATTACTCATTATGTTGAAAGATATCAGGCTTGTTTCCAAACCCATAATATGTATCACACCTGGAAGGGTTCTACTCCTCCCATATTGCAGTATCAATCAGAATCTCCCCCATCAAAAAAATTTGGTTGTCGATTCATCCCCCAAGAACACTTCTACCCATTCATATATCTCATATTCACAGAACCATCCTCTTTGAGGTGTCATATAAAAGGATGCTATTGAGTCGATCAACCAAACATATTGATCTAACTGTGTACTGGTCGATGCAAAATACATATCGCCTCTCTTATCCAAAATATTATTTCTCTCAATGGACTACTTCTCATCAGATCTTGTACTAATTTTTTTTTCCTCTAAATTGCAGTCTCTCTTGTAATTCCCAAATCTACTACATTTCTATCATATTCTCACTGAATGAACCAGGGATTTAGATATACCCTTCAACTTAGAATTTCTACCAGAGAATTTTATTTTATCTTTGTTGATCGATTGACCTCTCACCATCAAGGAATGTTTGTTCGATCCTTCCATGTTCTTCCATCTCATTTATTTTAATAGTAGAGATACAACAAACTATTCTAGCACTATTTCGGTCTAATTAATTCCTATATCCATGACTAAGCTATCGTAGAAGACTAGAAAAGAACCTAATAGGATAATACATTTCTCCTCAGGGAGTTTAATATCCACAGAAAATAACTAACTTATTGCATTATTGAATGCATTGAGATTATCTTTTACTGAGCTCCCATCACTCGTCCTCATAAGATATAAATTCTTCTGAAGGATCAACTTATTTAAAAAGGATTTTGATTGGCACAAGCTTCCCAACTTGTCCCACAATTTCTTGGTCGTGTCTTCTCCTTAGACATTTAGCAGTACCAAATATGTAAGACAAATTTGATTTGTACTCCTTTCCTTTCTCTTAGGTTTTTCCCATTCTTCCCATGACATACATGTCGAGATTATACTAGGACTCACAAAAATCCACTATTATTGATCTATAAGGAGATCTTTAATTTTAAGCTTCCAAAGATCACAATTATTTTCGTTGATTTTTTCGATCTCTATCCTTAAACTTCTTTCCATTCTTTCAAGAAAACATTTAAATATATCTAACTTACAACTCCCACTAGACCTAGGTTTAGCTCAAATTCGAGATCTACTTAACCTCACTCTAATGCAACTTGGACATAGCAACATATATGCTCTACATACCAAATTATGAGAAACATATATTCGCACTAAACCAACTAAGAAAGAAAACAATTATTTAAACAAGAAATAAATGACAATCACACATAGTACACAAAGATTTTACCCTAGAATCCCAAAACCGGGAAAACCAACATTCCTTGAGCATCTTTCTCTTTGTTTTCTTATTCATTCAATGAATACATAGTTACATGACTAACCTTGGTCTACACCTAAGACACAATTTCCATCATACTCTCTTGATTTACACAAGAACAACCATGTAGTCAATTCAACTTACATCTACATGACCAACAACATCCTCTTAATGGATTCATCAATCTAATACAATTACAAATTGCCTTATTTATGGGCTTTACAACATGTAAAACCCTAAATTATGGCACCCAAAAATGGTTACAGATCCATGTAGATGATTGGCTACAAATCATGTGAATATTGGGATTCAATTACAATTGACCTCTATCTGTTTACTAATTGACTACCAGTTGACCTTTAGTTGGTCTTCAATAAGTTTTCACTTGACCTCTTGTCGACCCCCTATCTGCTAACCTTTCAACTTATTGTCGATCACTTCGAATTCAAATCCCCTAGACAAGCATTTAAACGTCTACTTAACCATTGACTCAACTCAACTCCTCAGTTTAATTAGCACCTAATCAATCCACCTTGACTAGACAATGAATTGATAGTTCTTTCCCTACAAATAATATAAAAACCCAACACAGAAGACCACAAATATGCAATTTCATCTTCATATCCATCATCATCTGTGTCATAAATGGGGTTCACATCAAAATAAAAAAAAACTTATATACCATTTATGTATTTAATCTAGATTATTTTTGGAATGAACTGAAAGAAGAGATATTACAATGAAATACACATAAAAATTTCTAGAAACAGAGAAGTACAACAATACAGGATTTCTATTAATGAAAGAAATGTATAGAGATTGTAAAAATACAGAGTGCAAGACTCACTATAATGGTGGAAACTTTATCTCTGAGAAGAGATTTGACGGCTACGCTCATTTGCAAGAAGATGATTACAATGAGGCTTTGCAGGCCTTTTTATGATAAACATGAATTCCAAAACCCTAGACATCGAAAAACCTAACCCTAGGAGATGAAACGCCAAAAGTCATGTGGGCCCCGTTGGGGTAAGTTAATACATTAACTTTTCGGGGTCGTAACTTTTTCATACGATATCTGTTTTAGGTGCGTGATAGCCCATTGGAAAGGTATTTTTGAGAACTATTCATTATGCCATCAAAATTTAACTCTGTCTACAGTTTGACTATGGAAAGCCAATAAAAAATTGTTTAGAGCCCCAAAACGGATCTGGAAGTATAGAAATATGTACTGACATGAAAAATTACAAAATAGGCCAGTTAGGATAGGTGGGCAGCCACCAATATCCACTTGAATGTTGTTTAGGGATTCAGGATAGCCCCGTAAGTTCAAAACCCACAATCACAAAGAAATTTCCCCATTACAGAGAAACATGTTGTACTGAAAAATGTCAAGATGAGCCAGTTGGAATTTGGAACAGGTGGGTGGCCACTAATATCCACCTGGATCAATCCTTCCCCCTTAGGAAGAAATGGTCTCCATTGCATTGAGTTGCCAAGGAAGAGGGGAAAGCGTTTTTTGAATCTGAATCCTGGTGAGATGCATGCCTTGTTCTAGAAGTTGTGTCGTTTGGTCTATGGAAGGTTTTCATGAACCTATTGCTGGAGGGGTTGAATATGTTCCACCAACCTGTTGTCTCTGGGCTTGATGTGGAATTGTGTAGGCATCATTGTAGGTGAAGAAACAATATCTCCTTTCTCTTCTACAATCTACATATGTTGGATATAAGGTGTTGAGGCTGCAATGTTTGTAGTGGCCTTTTGTGCATTCTTTGAACATAATTTGAAGAGGATGAATTTTGCAGTATGAGATATTACCTTGCGACACTTTTTTGTGGAACAATAGTCATAACTACCTCTGGTATCATGTAGACCTGAACCCCTAGAGTAATAGTGACACTACATGGTCGAGAATCATAAACAATGTGACGTTTCCACATATATGGTTGGCCCAAAACAACATCACAAATATCAATAGGGGAAACATCACACATTAACTCATCCTTGAAGGGTTGGATTCCATCGTACAAGTGACATTACTGGTTGACACATAACTCTCGTCCCTAGTGAAGCCACCCTATGTTGTATGGTTGCGGGTGTGGTGTTGTCGAAAACTCAAATTGTTTGACGACCTCAGCTGAGATGAGGTTCTTATAGATAATTCTATCAACAATGAAATGCAACGAGGTCCCCTTCACCCACATCTATGAATGGAAGAGGCACTCCCCTTATTTAGGATCTACTAGTTATTCTGGTTGAATTGTTTCATTCATGATAGTAATATTAGGTTATGCATCGATGATCTATCTATTTTCAATATTTTTTGGATCAGTTTCTGAATCAGGGTTTGGCTCCTTATCTTTGACCTCAACCAACAATGATTTTTTTGAGTGACATTCATCGGTGTTGTGCGAGGGGATTTTTTGGAAGTCACACCACTTCCTAGTGTCATTCTTTGTCTTTCCTTTCCCCTTATTTTCCTGTGTCTTAGACTGGTTTTTGGAAGGATATTGGTTGGGTCCATCTTTACCATGATTTGGTTGTTGCGTATTTGCATACCCACACTCCTATTTGTTCTAGTGCCTAAATTTTTGCTCGATTTTGACATCATATCGATAGGAAACTCCCAATGATGAGATGTTTAGGAAATCCATTTCGGTTTGTATTTTAGAACCAGATGTCGTTTGAAGTCTTTGATACCCAGCTTGGTGCACAAGGTATGGAAATAATTTGTGAACTTTGACACTGTTTGGATCTTCTCTTGTCGTAGTGTGGTTCATCTCATGTACTCGTATTCATAGTTATAAACATGTCAGTATTGTTCCTTGACCACATCTACAAAAGAATCCCAAGTGGGATCAGCCCCATATATTCAAGATTCCTCTATGAAACTTTTCACCCAATAAGTTTCCCACCAATGTTTGACATGGGGGAGAGCCTTGAGGAGTGTCAAGGTGATATTTTCCCTGTTGAAAAAATTGTGAACAGAGAAATAATCTTCTAGAAGAATCAACCATTTTTCTAAGGCATCTGCATCTATCTGACCTTCAAATACGGTAATATCAAAATTAAATTGTACCCTGAAGGGAGAGTTTCCTTCAAAGTGGTCTCTTGATGAAGATGAGCATGTTGCTAATGAAAAGCGTTGAAGGATGTGGGAAAAATTCTCCATCATTTTGTCCCTTTGTCGCGTGAGAGATTTCTCAAGAAACATGTTAATAGAATCTTCTTCTTTGCCATTTTTATTTCCTGCCTCCATAGAGGGTTTCTTGGGTGTGTGAGAGAGATTGTCCTCAAGAGAGACAAGATTGAGACCCAACTTGTTGTACTCGGACCTCGTCGAGGACATGCACCAAAAACGATCAAGAGCATCATGCTCTGATACCATTGATCCAGATTATTTTCATAATGAAATGAAAGAAGAGATATTACAATGAAGTACACATAAAAATTTCTAGAAACAAAGAAGTACAACAATACATGATTTCTCTAATGAAATAAATGTATAGAGACAATAAAAATACAGAGTGAAAGACTCACTAGAATGATATCATCTTTACCTCTAAGAAGAGATGTGATGGCTATGCTCATTCACAAGAATATGATTACAATGAGGATATGAAGGACTTTTAATGATAAACATGAATTCCAAAACCCTAGACATCCAAAAACCTAACCCTAGGAGATGAAACACAAAAATTCACGTGGGCCCCGTTGGGGTAAGTTAGTACATTAATGTCATGGGGTCATAACTTTTGTATACAATCTCTGTTTTAGGCGCGTAATAGCCCATTGGAAATGTATTTTCGAGAAATATGCATTATTCCATCAAAATATGACTCCATCTATAGTTTGACTACCACAAGCCAAGAAAACACTGTTTATATCCCCAAAACAGCCCAAGAAGTACAAAAAGATGTACTGACATGAAAAATTCCAAAATAGGCCAGCTGGAATAAGTGGGAAACCACCAATATCCACCTGGATGTTGTGTAGGGATTTAGGATATCCCCATAAGATAAAAACCCACAATCACAAAGAAATGTCCCCATTACAGAGAAACATGTTGAACTAAAAACTATCAAGATGAGCCAGTTGGAATTTGGAACAGGTGGGTGGCCACCAATATCCACCTTGATCAGTATTTCAATATGGATAAGAAAATCAATATTATAAATCTCTATATTGTCATCATATTCATAAAATAAGGGTTTCTCCATTAGATTTTCCTCTTCCAAGTTTCTAAAATATGTATCATAAAAATCAAAATCTTGGAAAGGAGTATAGCATGTCAAACCCTAGTTTTCATGCAGTGAAGAACTAATGGATGATTGGATGTTTGTGTCATCAAAGTTTTCTTCATATGATTTTTTTTCAAATGTCTCTTGATTTCCAATGGAAGTAAGAGAAAAATATTCAACATCATTTTCTTCTTGAGGAGTTGCAACAAAATATTCAATTAACTCATCATCTTCAAGACAACAACAAGGTTCTTTTTTAGTCTTTTCTTCAACTAGATATCCATCATAAATTTCCTTGACATATTCAACATGAGGTACATGTTCCTCATCCTTTTCCAATTCTACAATGTTGTGCAATAAAGGCTCATTGGAGGGAGTAGAGGGATAATCCCCTTCATCCAATCATTGTCAAGCTTTAGTAGAGAAGGATCACCATATTATTTTCAACATAATCATACCAGAAAAGGTACACATCCCTTGTTTCCTCTATTTTCACAAGAAGATCACTTGAGGGGTTATCATCAAATTCCATCATTATTTTATTTATATTATCCATTATTCTTATTAGAAACTCAATAAATACATAATAATATTCAACTTCTTCATAACCATAGATCCAATTATTTTGAAACCTTTCCATTAATTGTGGAAATGATTTTATCTCTTTAGGATTCAATCTGCAATACCAATCCCATGCATATTTCCCTTGCATTGAAAGTGAAAATTATTTCATTAAGGTTCATTCATAAAAAAAATTATTCTCTACCACATAATCCATGAAAGATGCAAGATGTCTTAAAGCTAACCATGTATTTCCATTAAATAGTTTAACTTGAGTAGTCCATGCATCAAAATGAAGCTCATATGGATGTAATGGAGAACTTGTAAAATACAAAGGAGAAAATAAAACTTCCCAAAAACTTCCTTTTTCAAAAGCCATATTTGAAACATACAAGGTGATGATTTATTAATATTAGAGAATCACATACCAATCATATAAATACAAAATATGTGGAGTCACCAATATAACTTGAGAATTATGATAATTGGAGTTCATAGATAACTTACCTATGATTTGAATCAATCCCAAGTTACCTTTCAATCTATATTTAAGGGAATTGTTTATTGCAATGTACATCTTTATATTTTCTTTCAGTGGAATAGCTAGATGAGA
>JZKD02S2068675.1:348606-364850 GCA_000966675.3 Picea glauca | reverse complement strand
GTACATAGAACAGGAACTGCGCAGAGGCACTACAGAATGGAAAAGGTTACAACAAAATTTTGTGGTAACTTTCTCATTTGAGCATGAAAACCCCAATATCGATTCATCCTTGAAGATGATATAGGGAATGATATTTTTTGAGGAACTTGAGGTGGAAATTATAAAAAAATATCAACAACAGAATAGACATATAGTCAAGGAATTACGCTCATGTTACCATGTCGTAGAGGATACGCTAGAAGAAGATGATCCACACAACATCCAGATAACTGATATTGAAGGAGAACGAGAGGTGGAAGGTCCATCTCTGGAATCAGAGGCATTTTCTGCACCAATTAAGGTAAAAAAAGTCAACATTGGGACAAAAGAAAACCCTAAAATGGAAAGCATTAGAGACTACTGGGATGAGCAGATACTAGAAAGGATAACTAAATTATTGCGTGAATATAGTGACCTGTTTTCAACAACCTTTACATAGATGAAAGGAATAGCATGTGATCTAGGAGAGATGAAGATACCCCTAAAAACATATGCTATACCTGTTAGACATAGACTTTGTAGGCTAAATCCAGTGTATAAGAAAAAAGTGAAAGCATAACTTGATCGAATGCTAGAAGATGGTATCATAGAGCCAGTGGAAGAATATGAATGGATCAGTCCCATGGTGGTCCAGGAAAAGAAACAAGGGGGAATAAGAATTTGTGTAGATATAAGTAAATTGAGTGATGCTTTCTTACATGATCCTTTCCCTACCTCTTTTACATATGAGGTCTTGGAGAATGTGGGAGGCCAAGAAGCACATTCATTCACACATGGATTCTCAGGTTATCATCAGATTAAAATATCTCCAGAGGATAGGCATAAGACTACATTTTCTATAGAATGGGGATGATATCTGTACACAATTATCTCCTTTGTACTGAAGAATGCACTAACTATATTTTCAAGAGTGCTCATAGCTACTTTTAAATATTTCATACATAAGTTATTAGAAGTATATTTGGATGACTGGAATATTTTTAGTCTATTGAAAGTTCATTTAGAAGTATTAAGACTCATGTTAGACAGGTGTAGACAATTTTAGATCTCATTAAACATCAAGAAATTCATTTTTGAGCACACCTTTTGGAATATTGTTAGGACATGTGGTATGCAGGCAAGGGTTACTGGTTCACCCTGGTAAGATTTTTGTAATTGTGAACTTACCACCATCGAATTCAGTGTGCCAGTTAAGAGACACACTTGGACATACATGGTACTATAGGAAGTTTATCAAGGGGTATGTGTAGATTACTGCATCGATGAAAAAACTATTGAAGGACACTAAATTTCAGTGGAACGACGATTGTTAGTAGGGATTGGATACTTTGAAGGAGAAGATGGTGAAAAACACCTATTTAGTATTTCCATAATGGGAAAAAAAAATCATGTGGATGTAGATGCATCAACAATAGAACTTGAAGATATTTTGGCGCATCCAGGAGCATGTGACCTATACCATCCTATAGGCTTTGTAAGAAAGAAGTTATCAGACTCAAAGAAGAATTAAAACACAACAAAAAGAGAAGGTATATCCATGGTGTATGCACTGCAAAAATTCAGACACTACTTATTGGGAAAGCATTTTAAAATGTTCACAAATCATTCTTACCTAAAATATCTAGTCAAAAAGCCAGTGTTGGGGGGGAGGATCTATAGATGGCTATTATTGTTTCAGGAATTTGATTTTGAAGTAATAGTTAAACGAAGAAACTGAATGCAAGACCATATCACTTATCAAGGATAAACAATGGAGAATAACCTACTAACTTATAATATGACTTCCCTGATGCACCAAGGAAATATCACAACAACAATTTGCGGTGCACCAGAAAGTTAAAACACACCGGAAAAGGGGCCAATGGTAAAAAAATCAGAAACTGGTCATCGAGAAAAGAAGGCATGGACCAATCAATTATGAAATTTAATGAATCATGCCAAATAATCTTTTAAACATTCATGACACAAAAGGAAGTGTCTCGGATAATATTTATGACATTTATGGCCCCCCTTATAAAACCGAAAAGAGGGACAAATAGACCTCATTGTGAATTTGAGCATACATATAGCTAAGGATCACAAAGATGAGTGGTGAACATGCAAATTCTGAATACTTTAACAACTGGATTTCAACAACAGGAGGGAGATATATGCAGGATGGCACCGCTAAAGGTTGCCACACCAAGACAAGAAGTAATAAAAACACAAATCAACACTAGGTCACCGCAGAAACCCACATGGGAATAATATGTGCATGCACAACCGAAGGGAATCATTGATGTCCACTATATTCCTTCACCACAGGATGAGCTGGTGAGTGCCACACTTGTATAGGAGGAGGGGAAAGCTCTGGTGGCAGTAAGAATGGACATTGACCCACAGAGCAGTGTAGGGGAAAAAAACGCGTCTGTGACAGAATACTCGCAACAATAACCTGCGGTCAAAGTAGGCCACCAAACGAATGGCGTCGATAGTGAGAGAAATGTATTCGATGAGTTATATCAAAACCAATGGTATGGTCTGTGCAACAAGACAAATTGAAAATTGAAGATATAATCGGATAACCAAATTCAAGCGAGGAAGAACGAGAACTAGAGGCTTGGCCATCTAGCACACCAGTAAAGAGGAAAGGGAAACCACCTATTTTGAGATCCTTGCGCAAGAAACTCGAGGAATATATAGTCTTACTACACATTCCAGAGGGGGTGTAGGCCACACCAGGATTGTTGGGTTGCGTCGATAAATTGAGATATGCAGAACATGATGTGTATGACACTAGCAAGTTCTTAGAATTTGTGCGACAATTTTACATAGAAAGATTGGGCACAAGGATACTAGGAGATCTGATGTTGCAGTCGAAACAATTGATAACATGACTGGTCAACATAGGGATACTTAATTTTCTAGAGATTCCTCACTTCGGCAGGGAGAAATATGTTAACAACTGCATCAAACAGTTACTCGTGATCCTCTATGGAGGATTCTTGTGGATGGATAGGTTGATTTCCACCGATGTAGATTTAATTTATTTCATCACAAGACTTCCATAAAATGGTGATAAGCCCACATAGTAAATGGACAACAAAATGAAGGAGAAGGAGCTCACGGAGAAAATGAAAAATACCTATGGGACGGAGAGAGGGTTGCATGGCATAATCATCAAAATAATCAGTGAGGCATCCACCAAGATGGAAGAAAAGCTGATGTCATGAAAACTCCTTCGGAAATGTTGCAAGGAGGAGGTCCCTGCAAGAGTCATAGCAGCATAGCAGTAACAACACAGTGCGCAAATAGAACAATGCTAAGATGGGCCCCTTATTTGATGAATATGTTCCTATAGGACTGCAAATATGCACAAGACTTAGAGACTGAATTCCACTACTCATGGTTGATAGTGATGATAGCACTGATCATATGGAGGGAACCCACATATTCTCACTTCTGAAACAGAGTGGGACAATGTCGCGCAACACGGTACAAATCCTTAGGGACACTTCAGACCCGAAACAAAGGAGTGGAAATGAGAGTACCTTTTTCAGGCACCTGAGTGACATGAAGGAAAAGATAGAAAATAGCTGGAGGGTAACTCTATAGGTGGTCACGTAGTACCAAGGACTAAGAAAATTCAAGGCCAGGAGACACAAAATGTTGATCCAGGAACGCAAAGATCCAAACAGAGAATGGTTTCAACTTCGGTATTGCGTCAATGCAGAAGAAGTAGACTGGGTAATTAAGGACTAGATGGATGAATGGAAAATCCCATTCATAATCAAAGACATGCCCAAGGACAAGGAAATTGAAGCAGGGTTGTCGAAGACATTTGTAGGAGGAAGCACAATATCAAAGAAACCATTGTAACAAAAGAAACCAGGTCCTAATCCAATGCAATAGAATAAGGAAAACACCCCAAAGAAGAATGGGAAGACATGAAAGAAGGACAATGTCCCTGCATAGGAGGAATAAGGAGGTAGGACATGAAGGCACAAGAAACCCCAATGAATATAACTCCATAAGATGCAAGGCCACCCAAAAGGATGATCATACAAATAGTGGGGTTGCACAAGAAGGAAAATGAACATAAGGATATCCTGGAATATGCAATCATCGAGGATGATGTCGAATTGGTAGTAGAGACAGTTTAGGACCGTATGGTTGAGGAATATGAGGAGGTCAAGAACCAGAGAGAACGTATCATGAAGGAAATGGCAGAGGTCAAACAGGTCTTGGAATGGATACAAGCAACACAAACACAAGATAAAGGAAAAGAAACGATCCAATGATCGACAAAATCATGCGACACAACCACATAGGGATATGAAGAAACAATCCAAATCATAGTGTAGGAAAGTCCAAGTTTCCACATTACAAAAGATATGTTGCAGCTCGAGGAGGACATGGCGCATGCACCAGTTAAGGAATTGGCACAAGTAGAGTTTGTTTTAGCAAAAATACCAATGAAAACAATGTACATATTTCAATTTAGTGTCACACATGAATTATAGTCACGGGTTGGGATAGATGCAATAGAACTAGAATCCACCATAAATGGAAAGGAAACTCTACAAATCGTCATAGAGCAAGTCAAGATGGAGATGAAGAAAGAGACGTAGTGTGCATATAACCCCAAGAAGAAATTGAAGGAAGTCTTCACAAATATTTCAAATAGCATGCAGGAAACAAAGAACAGTGTCGAGGAGCATATCCAGATCATCCCATAGACCCTCGAGGGGTACATGAAGGAGATATAGGAACTGAAGGAAAATATAATTCCAACAACCCCTCCTAAGGTCTTATCTGAGAGAGAACAACAAGTGGAATTACAGAAAAATGGGATTGCAAGGGAATCCAAGGAAGTCACATAACTTTTTGATAGGACTGCGCACATATGGAATACTCTTGAGGAAGATGAGAAGGTCCAACAATTGGACCAACAAGAGGAAAACATTAATGTTGCAATGCAAGAATTGAAGAAAAAACATAAGGCAATGAGCATCATAGAAAGGTTGAAAGGAATGTAGGAGATGAAGATCCTACAAATGGAATTGAAGACTATGTAGATAAATAAGAAGGCAAGGCATGCCCAATTGGAGCCACTCCAGGAGAAAGCAGCGCGAATAATTTCATAACTAGAGGTCAAAAATACAAGGATGGAAAAGGTCCATACAGAGAGCGCAAATTCATTAAAATAACATATTACAATGTAGATGGTAGAGGCACTAACAAATAAAGTTGCACAGGTGAAAGCCAAAGGGGAGGAACTAGCAGGAAAGTTCCACACTTTAGAGAAGGCTATACATGGAGTGCACACTGCCTGAGTGGCTCGGGACGAGCCACATGTCACTGTTGGGGGCCTATTAGCATAGACCTGTTTTGGGGAGAAAATCCTATTTTTGGAGCATGCGCCATATGTGGAGGAAAATCAACATGTGGGAGATGGAGGAAAAGCAACAGGTCGAAGATTAAGGAAAAGCAACGTGGCACACATGTAGACAAACCTAGCCATGTTAGGGTTAGGGATTTTTATGTGAATTTGATGTCTATGAGCCAATATAATAGTATAAATAAAGTCCTAGGAGTTCTATTAGAGGTTGGTCAAGGACATAATAGTTTGCTCTAAATAACTAGCTAGCAGGTTTTTTGAGGGTTAGGTCACAGGATGTGGAGCCTGGTGTGGTCTAGTTCACCTCATAGATGAAACTTATCCTACTTTTTTATTGTAATCATGAATATTGTAATGTGCACAGTGCATATTTTGAAGAATCATGAATAAAAGAGAATAAGAGACCAATATTTGTGGATGTATCCCCAAGGGGGGTGAACCATTGTAGACATGTTGTGTCAATATGTGTGAATGGTTGTTTTATTGTTTATGTTATTTATCAGTTAAAGAATGGATGTAGCTTAGATTATGACCACATGCATGCATAAGTTTCTTGATGAATGAATACTAGATCTAGATGAATGAATACAAATATGATGCTTAAGGAAAAGAAACAAATCACAATCTCAATCCCTTCCCTAACTCTACACATATGAGTCTTGAAGTCCCCCATAATATATCTCGGGTAAAACTGCACTATGCACACTGTTCACATTATATCCTTCTGGTTTACTAGGAGGGACGATAGTTTGAGGGTTTTGTTGGAAATCTTTGAGATTAGAACCTAGGTCAGCCTAAGCATCCAACACTATTGTATATTGAGTTATGCTCACATGTTCTTAAGTTCCATAAAAATGTCTTAAACACCACCTCTTCTTGGAATGTTTAGGTCCTTGATCTAACTAATACTCAATTTTTCCAACATTTGGTTAGAGCTATTTGTTTGAGAGCTATCCTATTGTCTAAAAGTCTTTTGGAGGCTATCACTTGCATGCACTCTTGAAGAGTTAGATCTCTTTGGTATATTGACTCAGGATTTCAACTTGAAGTCTAAATCAAGGCTTATATCTATAGATAAATATCATGATTTCCAAGCATGAGCCCATGATTTGGAAAGTCCACAATTGTAATATATGGGCAGAAGATATGTAAATTTTATTGAAGAGTAGGGTTCTTTGGTAGTTTACAAAGGCCGCAGTTCTAGATATGAAAAATAATCAATACAGGTTTTTCATTGATGGGAAGAAGGATGAGGATGTAGGATTCATATTGACCTACATCTCAAAAATGATTCACTTTCATACTAGAAGGATTGATTATTTAAGTGAAGTCTGGAAGAAATTGAAGACTCTATTTGATATGACTGATAAAACTTAGGTTATGTATATTGAGAAACATTTGATCTCTCTTGATCCTCTCTCCTTTGAAATGATTGAATATTATCTGGCTCACATGAATGAGATTCATTTGAAATTGGGTGAATGTGAAGAAATTTTCTTGAAGAAGGATAGTCAACTCACAAAACTAATTTAGATGAATATGAAGATACCCTATGATGTATTATTTTCGACATTCCATGCTATTTGGGCATCCAAAAAAGAAAATGATAAGGATTATTCACTTGATTCTTTATGTGGTTTTCTAATTAGGACATAGGAAAAATTACTTGATGAAGTGAAACTTGATGTTAAGAAAGAGGCCCATTTGTTGAAGGGAAAATGTTGACATAACACTAGAGAAAGAGGTTGACCAAGAAATTAAGAGAAAGAATGGGATTCTGTTGACCAAACCATTAAGAAAAAGCATGGAAATTAGGAAAAAAATATAAAGGTATAAAAAATAATACCTACAATTATCACAAGAAATCAAGACATGTGGAGAAGGCTTGCAGGTAGAAGACTAAAGATCTAAAAGAGAAAGTTAAGAAGCTTGAAAGAGATGTGTCAATTGAATGTTTGATCGATCTATAGCATTGGACTTCAGAAGGTAAGGAATATAAATATATGTTTTATATTAGTGCTTAGTAATCCTTTCATGCTCACACTTCTAAAAGTGAGTTGATAGTTGACTCTATTTGTACCCATCACACTGATAAAAATGATTCTCTTTTCTTCATTGAGTAAGGAAAAAAAATAAAATATTTGTTGCTAATGATTATGCTTTTACTTTTTTTAGTTGTAGGAAAATTGAATGTCAATATTGTGTGATCACTAATGTGTATCATGTATCTAGTTTGAGTGCCAATTTGTTGTTTGTAACCTAGCTAACTTAGACTAGAAAATATGTAGAATTTTGGCCAGATTAGTTTGTTGTGAAATATATGCACAATAACTTCATTTTTCTTGTTGAGGCTATTATTGATAATAAGGATAAAATTCATAAGTCTATGATTTTCCCAAAAGGGATCCAGGATTGAATGCACTCACAGAAAATATTGTCAACCAAAGTAGGGTTTGGCATGGAAGACTTGCACATTTGAATTTCTAAAGTATGATGTTGATGATGAAACATGACATGGTTTCTCAACTACCTACGGTTGTTCCCATTAACGGTGTATGTGAAGGGTGTGTACTTGGAAAGAATCTTTAGGTTTCATTCGAAAAAGGGAAATCTTGGAGAAAAAATACTTAGCTAGAACTTGTCCATAGTGATTTATGCTTCTTGGAAAAACCATCACCAATAGGTGAAAGGTATGTTTTGAATTTCAGTAATGAGTTTTATAGGTATACTTGGGTATATTTCCTAAATAAAAAGGATCATGTATTTGAAAAATTCAAGGAATTTATGGAATTTGTTGAAAATATATGTAGTTGACCTATGAAATGATTAAGATCATATGATGGAGAATAATATGTGGGCAAGGATTTTGAAAGATACTTGTTGAAACATGGTATCTCTTAGCAAATATTTGTACCTTACAAACCTCAACAAAATGGCATTGCTAAAAGGAAGAACCAAATCTTGGTCAAAATGGCATGGCATCCTCTTCGAGCCAAAGGTTTTACAACTAGGTTTTGGGTCGAAGATATGTTCTACACAAACTATTTGTTGAAATTGATTTTGACCAAATGTGTATGGGAAAGAACTCCTTTTTGAGAAGTGTAGTGGAAGAAAACCCTCGGTAGGACACCTTAGAATGTTTGTATGCGTAGCATGGGATCATATTCAATATGATAAGAGAAATAAGTTATATTCAAATATTCATGCTTGTATTATGATGGGATACTCTAAAGATTTTAAGGCATATATATTGTTTTATCGAGTCATACACGAGAGAATCTATATGAGATATGTCATCTTTGATGAGAAGACCTCAGGAGTCACTCTATTGGATCACTCTTTTGGTTTGTTGAGTAATGATCCTTTGGAGATTTTGCAGAAACTTGGATTGACTAACTACTACATAGGATCATTAATTATATAGTTGACCCCTCTACAAGAACCAATTCACAATTGAACTTCTGCAACATAATCATACACAAGTTTTGGAACCCTTATTTATAACATTGATGGAGAGTTTGGCATAGGAACTTCTTCAACAATTTATCTTCCTAGATGGACAACTAAGAAAATTGAAGCTATTGGTGCTAACATAGGAGATATTAATGACTCAAGAAATACTAGAAGTCAACAACAATGTGGTAGTGTTTCTATAATGGTACATGTGATTCTAATACACATGCATATGCACATGGTTGACTTGAATGGGAGAATGTCATAACTAATGAGTATCATATTTTAATGAATAATCAAATATGGGAATTAGTCCCTCAACTACAAGGAAATACTATGGTGAAGTGTTGATGGGTATACAACACAAAGTTCACATCCAAAGACTTTTTGGAAGGAAAAAAAGAGTCATTGGTAGCCAAGGGTTTTCTTAGCAAGAAGGCATCGACTACAATAAAACCTTTTCCCCTATTACAAGGATCATTTTTTGTTTGACTAATACTTTTCCTTGTAGCTCATTTTATATGGGAGGTATATTATATGGATGTAAAACTTATTTTTTTACAAAGAGATCTCACTAAATATATTTATATGGAGTCATGTTCGAATACTGAGAGGGGGGGTGAATTAGTATGAGCACTTTTATCACTTTTAACCACAATGTATATTCTTCAACAATATTCAATAGTTTATCTTTAGCATTCAATATATATCATCAATAGTATAATCATAAGTAATATCACATGACAAATATCACATAAAATGCACAGTACACCGAAATTTACGTGGAAACCCAAATGGGATAAAATCACATAATGTTTTTCTTATATGTCAAAAGAATACATTCATTAGAAGCACCAACTTCCCAATTTTCTAGCTGTAACTGGAAGGAGGCTACAACCCCCTATTCTCAGGCTTCAACATGAAGGAATCTACAACTCTAAAAATTATCTAGCTCCAACCAGAAGGAGGCTACAACCCCTTGATTTCCTTGGAACCATCCGAAAGGTGGCTACAACCACCTATCCTTGCGCCATCCTATCGCCCTAAAATATAATTAGTGTAGACTCATTATCACTACCACTGATATTGTCACTATCACTAATGATCAACTAATCATCCAACCTATCAATGTCTTTGTCACTGATATACCTTCATCAACCAACTGTACCCAGATCCACTCACATGGATACCAAAACCATCACCAACTTATGTACCATGCATCAACAAGACATGCCTCTCAAGCACGTACCATACCATCATCAACATGTAACCCTAAAAAAATGCATATAAACATGCATGTAACTTTTTAGCATACCTGGTGTATGTGATCACATATCCACAGACCTTCCTCAACTTCAACAACAAGATAATAACATCTTCATCAAACTTTACCTTAGTCTCACGGGACTAGTTTTTGGATTAATCACAAACCCTAACTTTAAACAAGAAAAAATACATACCTATATTGAATAAAGGTATGAAACTTGTACCCAATATTATTCAATATATTATCTACAATTCCTCCAAGTTTCACTCCTTGGAACATCCCATTAAACGAGTTATAGAAAAAATGGCAGACCTTGTTGAATTTTAGCTTGTTCTAGAGAGATAACTTCTAGAGCATACCACACACAAAATATTCGATATATGGATATAAAATAATACAAATCATACTATAGATTGTAATATATCCAATTCATTTTGTTTCACTAATTTTTTATACTCTATAAAGAAGTTATGATTTTTTTACCTGGAATACTTGTTTGAAACTAGTTTAAGGACTAGCCCAAAACCCTATTTTCCACAGAGTGTTTCTCCGAACATACAATGACCCAGAATCCTAAATTTATACCACAGATACCTTGATATGTCTTCTCACTAACCTCAAAGTTTTTCTATTACAATCATTCTATAAGTAAATTTATAGTGAAAATGGTAAGATGACCTGTAAACAAACATACCTTAGAACACATCCTCGCAAGACTTCATCCTCCCTTGGAATTTCTCCCTTCTTCAATTCATCTTCCCTCTGAAATTTTCCTCATATATTCTTGGTTACCTCAGATAAAAATAACTTGCTCACTTAGACAGATATTCAATAAAATTATGTGTACAAATGAGAAGCTCTTGATGTGTATTTATACTTTTCCAGGTGACTTATTTACTTAACTTTAGGGTCAATTTGTAACTTCTTGTTTACAACTGTTTTACCCTTTTTCCTCATTTTGGGTTCAACTAATAAATTCTTGTTGCAACCATTTATGGAATTGTTAACCACACTTTGGGTATTCTTAACCATACTTTGGGGCTTCCATCTTCAATAGGACATATCTCCTCAACTGCGAGGAACTACGTGGCATATCGACTATCACCAGAAATAGCATGATGAGGACTATCCATCCATGAGTGAGTTACCTTCATTTAATCCATCTTTCATGACTAATTCCATGATAAAATACGATATCCTTAACCATACTTAGGGGTTTCTTGTACAATTATTCAAATAATCTTCCTGTGAGGGCCATGCTTAAAGCTACACCATAAGGGGACCACTTTGGAGACTTATCCAAATACACCCATCACATCAGTTGAGATCAATCCACTACTCATTTAAATCAATGAAAAAAATCTATCCAACAATATCCCCCTTTAGAATTGATGGAAAGACGGATGGCATGGGAACATTCATGTTTCTTCTCATGCTCCCCCTGTGATAATTTCTCCCCCTGTGACCATTTCTCCCTCTGTCTTTATGCATCTTCTATTTCTCTCTATTTCCATGCATATATTATTTCTCTCCCCCTTTAGCATCAATGGAAAAGGGTAATCCTCCTTGGAGATGATCCCCCTGTCTTAATTGTCCTTTTACTTTGTGTGGTGCTTCCTCATGTAAATCCATCACATATATGAAAAGCATTCAAAAATCACTATGGGTTGAAAACTACTCCAAGTTTATGTCGAAGATACTCAAAGGCCTCCCTTAGAAGGGGTTTGTTGAAGATATCTACAATCTTCTCTTTTTTCCCAATATACTCGACCCTGATGTTCTTCCTTGCAACCTGTTCCCATAGAAAGTGAAACTTGATTAGAATGTGTTTCATATTGGAGTGCATAATTTGATTCTTTGAGATACTTATGGCACTGGTGTTATTACAAAATATTGGAATGGTATGATCATATCTAACTTCTATATCCTTCAAAGTTTGCTTCATCCATAGAACCTGAGTACAACATGCTGCTGCAATATACTTTGCTTCTGCTATAGAAAAAAATATTGATGATTGTTTCTTAATTAACCATGATACCAGTAACTCACCAAAGTAGAAATTTGCTCCACTTGTACTTTTTCTATCATTAATTCTACCTTCCCAATCGACATCTATGTAGGAAACAAGAGATAAACCATTCCCTTTTGGATACCATAATCCAAAATCTTTTGTAACATTTAGAAATTTGAATATCCTCCTCACTACCGTAACATGTGATTTCTTTGGTATTGCTTGAAGCCTTAAAACTTGTCCAACTTCATGTATCACATCTGTTCTAGAAGATGTCACATAGAGTAACATGCCAATCATTGATCTGTACAGTCTCTGGTCTACATCTTTAGAAACATCTTCCTTACTTAACTTGCAATTAGTCTGCATAGGAGTACTGACTGGTTTGCAATCTTCCATTCCAAAAAATTTTAGCATTTCTCTGATTTACTTGGTCTGTGATATGAAGAAAACTCTAACATATTTGTTTTTCCAAAAAGAAAGACAACTATCCAAGTAATGCCATCTCAAACTCAGTATGCATGTATTTGGAAAATTCCTGACTCATCATGTCATCATAACTTCCAAAAATAATATCATCATCACAAGCTTAAATTAACATGATACTATCTTGATTTACCTTTATGTAGATATTGTTGTTTTCATTTCCTTTTCTGAACCTTCGATGTTGTAAGTATCTATCCAATCTTGAATACCATGCTTTAGAGGCTTGTTTGAGGCCATAGTTCCTTCTTCAACCTGCAAACATAATTTTCCTTTTCTGATGGATGAAATCCTTATGGTTGCTCGATGTATACTTCTTCTTATAATTCTCCATTTAGGAAGGCTGAATTTACATCCATCTGATACAATTTGATACCATTATGCCTTTATCAACTTGGGAGTCAAATTTTCCAATATTTCCATATTCTCTCTTGATATAACATTTGGTTCCAAACACTCTGAAATGGTTCACATTTGTTGGTATTCCTTTCCAAAGCTTGTAGGGGTCTTATCACTATTATTTTTGAGTATTCCCTTATTCAGGATATGAATTTTTGTATGTAATTCTTGTACCCAAAAGATGTCTTTCAACTTGGAGTCTTTCAACATGGTTCTGGCAATTTCCTGCACTATTTTGTTCTTCCTTTTGATAACTCCATTTTGCTGAGGTGTCCTCACTATTGAGAACTGTTTCTTTATCCCATGTTTTCTACAGAAATATATGAATTCCTTTTATTTAAACTCTCCTCCGTTGTCTGATCTCAAACACTTGATTTTGTATTCAGTTTTAGTTTCGACCATTTCCTTGTATATCTTAAAGTTTTAAAATGCCTCTGACTTCTTCATGCAAAAGAAAACTGCAATCATACTTGTGGGTCATCAACTGGTAGCATAAAATAAAGTTCTCCATTCAATCCCTTTGTTCTTATTGGTCCACAAAGATTTATATGTACAATCTCTAATGGTTTTGTTGTGGAGTATTCCTTTGATTTGAATTTTTTTCTTGGTTTGTTTTCCCTGTAGACAATGCTTGCATAACATGTTTTTTGGAATCAAGATCTTAGGTATTTCTCTTACTTCTTCCCTTTTGTTGGTTTTGAAAAGATTATCAAAATTTATGAGACCCATTCTTTTATGCCAGAGCCAAATTTCATCATCCTTCCCTAGGAAACATATTTCCTTTCCAATTTCATTTAGTACATATATGTTGCTTGGAGTTCTTTTAGTTGTAGCCACCAATTTTCCTGATCCTTCTTTCCTTATATCACATTTCTATGATTCAAACAAAATTTTGTGTCCTTGATCATACATTTGACTTACACTTAGTATATTGTGCTCCATGTCTTCAAACAGTAGTACATTTTATGCCTTGGCATCCTTGCTTCCAAGCTTGATTGTACCATTTCCTATGATTCTAGCTGAGTTTCCATTGCCAAATGAAACTGATCCATCTCTTTCATTTTTCCTAGTTAGAAATATGTCCTTATCCTCTGTCATGTGCTTTGAGAAACCACTGTCAACATACCATCCATGTTTCTTGTGTAGAGATTGTAGAGAAAGCATGGAATCTTTAGTGTTGAATTGATCCTACTTCCTTGCCCATATCCTTTGTGGTTATGCATATGACTATTGATATTCTCCTTTGGTTCCCTTAGAGGAATAGTCCGTCTGCAATATTTGTCCATGTGACCAAAATTGTTGCATTTGTAGCATTCTACTTCATTACTCAAGGATTCAAATTTGTTGTAGTTTTTTCTATGTGCTTCATAAGGTCTTCTTAGACAATAATTTCTTGTGTATCCTTCATAGTTTCTTATGCTATTGATATTGTCTCTACAATTCACAACTTTGTGCCCAAATTTATTGCATGAATAACATAAACAAAGAAAAAAAAATTAATACATGGGGGTGGGAGATCTTTTGAATGGTTCTTCTCTTCTGAATCCTTCTTCTTCTTGAGGTATTTCCATTTCTAATTGTTGTTGATTCTGATTTATGAATATTCTAGGTGGCTTAGTGTATCTGTAATATTATTCTTGTATATTCTTTCCTTCTTCCATTGATTTGAAAATGATAAAGGCTTGTGTATAAAGATTGCAAGTGGAAAATGTATGTTTCTTGGGCAATTGGATCAAGTTGCAAGCACATGAAAATATTGAGTTTTTATACTCAAAATGAATAGAAGAAATAGTCATAAACAACCATCAAAATAATCACATAACACAAAAAATGACAAAGGAGTTCACCCCTCTCTTGGACTACATCTCCTGGTCCAACTTCCAATGGATCATTTTCATTATATGCTAAAAAGTGTTAAAACAGTTCTTTAAAATTCTCAAAATGAAAAACAGATGGCTCCAATGGCTCCATAATGTCCAAAATCCCCTAGATGGGCTCTTCCTGCACTTGGTTTGGCCAAAAATTGGAGAAAATGCCCTTTCTGGAAGTTTTTCCCTAATACTTGTTGTCTCTGCTCACCAAAATGCACCCATTGTGAAAAAAACCCAGCCTCTTCATAACCAAACCTATCTCCCACATTCATTCCACAATGTGGGTGGATTTTTCACGTCGTTATAATGATTATCACCTTTTTCGATGGAGTTCTAGGTCGTATGGCCCATGTGGCCAAGGTGCTCGACTAACTACCTGCACCCACCAGCTAGCATCTCCACATCGTCATGCCCACTTTCATATGGTAAGTTTGTTTTAGAGTGTGACCAAGGGTTGGGGCTTATCCTTGACCCTTTTTCTACCAAAATGACTGTAGGTTCAAACTCAAATAGAAATCGTGCCATAATATGTTAAGTAACACCTTATAGGCGGGTTGGTGGCCTAGCCTACATGAAGTCTTGCCACTTTATTGAGGTCATGGGTTCAATTCTAGTGCAGTCAAACAAAGTTTATAAAATGAGGGGGAGCCATGTGGCAGCCCCTGAGTGGGCCATGCAACACCTAAACATTGCTCCGTCTTTACAACTTCCACCTGCCATGTGTCGACCAATGATTGGTTCACATCCCCTGCCTACCAAATCACCTGCCTAGTCAGCAATCCAGTCACCTTACCAATTTTCCATGCCACGTCAGTTGTAGGGTCATACAAACGGTACGGTCAACAACCACGTTATCTTGTACGGACTGTACAGTCAACAAATTTTGCATGTTTGGAAAAACAGACAGAACATGATAAATTCCTCATATGAATTATGTTTGAGCCTATTCAAGTTGAATTTGGATTGTGAGGATGTGATATACACAATGAAGCCATTTTTGTGCAATTTATAACACTTTGAATGTAGTGTAGGTGCTCATCCCAAAGCTTAGGATGTTTTCTACAATAACCACAAAGAATATGTACTACTATTATATTCACCACTTTTGTTTGAACATCAATTTGTGGATGGAACAATATGCTCATTTTCGACTTGGTTTCCATGAGTGCCCATAAGCTTGTTAAGCCCTAATATTGGCCCATTACCCCTTAATTGGGGAATATTAGATTAGTAATGTTATTTTATTTATCTCGTCTTTAGGCCATTAGTTGTAATTATACCTCCTAGTCTCCTATATATACCAAGGAGACATTTTCATTTTGAATCATCTTGTACTTGAAC